>LKNJ01000442.1:0-286106 GCA_002120245.1 Maccullochella peelii
GGCCTCCCTCATCTTTTTAAGTGGGAGAACTTGCACAATTGGTGGCTGACTAAATACTTTTTTGCCCCACTGTATTCAATTTAACAGCCATAAAGACACATTCCACATATAGTTTTGTCAATAGGCCCTAATGTGTGCAGAGGTTTTTTTGTCTAACCATACCTATTAGTGACTATAATTAAATGATGAGGAATAGGTGGGTGGATGGAACAGGAGGCAGACGGAGAAGGGGGCGGCTGGAAAGCGTGATTTAATTTGGTTATGATCTAATTTGCTTTGATTAAAAATGTATGCAAATCCCTCTTAGCATAAGGGATCAGTGAGGAGAGGCGACACCTCTCTTGCTCTCTCTCTCTTTCACTCTCTCTCTCTCACTCCTGCTGTCACCCCCCNCCCCCCCCCCCCCCCACACACACACACTTTCAGTTCTCCTCCTCCCTCTGTCTGTGGCCACTAATGTGAGATGTGTGAATTGGATAGCGCAGTGTGTACATGTGTGCATGTGTTGTTGGAGGTGTGCTCTTTTATTTATTTATTTTTTTTAAAGCGACGAGAGGAACCCACTCACATTGGGTGTTATTGCATCCCATATCTATTGGCTGAGTGTCTGCTACAGGCTGGCTCTGGGTGTGAGGTGGCTCTGTGAGAGAGTGTGTGTGTGTGTGTGTGTGTGTGTGTGTGTTTGTTTGGCCTGACCCCATCTGCCAGTGAGCCAAGTGTAGGAGTGACTTTGCCAAGCCACCCATGTCTCCCAGAGGTTGTTGCTCCCCACAGCCCATCACTGAAGGTCACACTGCTGAACACAGTATCTTCTTTTCAGTTTCCTCCACCATTTTTCTTTTGTTGTTCATCTTTCCTTCTTTTTGTCTCTTTTCTTTCTTTCACACACACACACACACACACACACACACACACACACACACACACACACACACACACAGCCTTACCCTCCACCCATGTCCAGTCCGTCCTTTGTGCTCCTGGCCACTGACAACCTTCAGCCTGAGAAACCAGCCTTACACACAGTCTACATGTGCACCTCCACAGTGAAAGTTTTTCTGTGTGTGTGCTTACGGCTACTCTCCATTTTGTGTGAGTGTTTGTGATTCTATTCTATTGTGTCTGTATAAGGAGCAGGCCATCTAGGTAACTGCATCTATTTGCATGGGGCTCAGAGTATTCATGTCACTCTCAATTTCTTCCCATCTCTGCACTCTCTCTCAGCCTGTCACCACTGCCTCTCCAAGTTTACTGTAATGAACTCTGGTTTGCCTCTGTGCTCTTCTCTCTTTCTCTCTCGCTCTCTCGCTTGCCTGACTCCAGCCAGCCAGGCAGACAGCCAATCAGAGGTTTAATCAGACATCCAGGCAGCCAGCGTACCCATCAGTGAGCCTGACAGCTGTCATGTCAGGAGGATGACTAGTTGGTTGGTCAGCATCACCAAGCCGGTGAGTCGACTAGATCAGTCAATAAAGGCAGGGACAAACATTACAATTGTTGAGTCAGTTATAGTTAGATTTAGACATCCCAACTAAATGGATCAAGTTAGACCAAGTGCGTTTCAGCCTTGGCCAACTGAGCCATTAAGTTTATTTTAAACATGTTTAACTTTCACTACTGGAGTTGGGGAAAAGATTCAGAAAGAAAAACTGTGAAATAATGTTGTATTTTGCAAGGGAGAGGGTATTATTTTATAATCCAAGTAAAGGTTTCCATGCCAAGCCACAGTTTACCTGGAGTTCTCTCTCCTCCAACTCTCTCTGCAGAGTTTTACAATTTAGCAGTTTTCCTCCATTTTCTTGCCTTTTGCTTGCAAATTCCAGCATAAATTTGGAAGACAAACTGTTTTTATTTTATTTTATGGATGTCTGTTTCTGTTTTGGTACAGGAAGACATGAGAATTCATTCTCACAGGATTTCTGGGGTTGACCAGCTATGCAACTGCTTTTTCCCCCTCATTTTCCCCTGTTTATTTGATAGTTGACGGTGTAGAGATAGATGGGAAACGTAGGAAAACAGATGTGTATGACATGCAACAGAGGTCCCGGTTGGAATTGATCCAGGGGCTTTGTGGCTATTAAGAGCCTTACCCACTATGTAACCAGGGCACCCCAGCTATGCAACTCTAAAAGTATGTTCAGACAGAAGGTGAAGCTAATTTTCACCTTGCATAAATTGTGCAAATTTGACTTTGTATGCCATCACACCGCCTCTGAAATTGTCTTTGTGTTCTATCTGAACACACAGTAAGTCCATCTATCATTCAGTGTGTTGTGCACTCCTTGTGTTGTATTTACTTAGTTATTAGTTAGTTGTGACTTAGTATGTGCTTCTTTCTAACTGTCAAGACTAAAAAATATGTTTATATTCATGAAAATAGTTATGTGTAAGGTGTCTAGTCTTTGTAAGTTGACAGCTAATCAGTCAGTCAAGTCAGCCAGTTTTTTACATCAGTCTGAAAGCCAGTAAATCAGTCAGTTTGTTTACTGAGTCAGTTGGTCAGTCAGTCAGTAACTCAGCCATTCATCCAGTCAGTCAGTCAGGCTGTGTCTGCTCTCTTACATAAGCAGGGTGACAGATGCTGAATCATGATCTGCCCGTTGGAGTGCTCTCTCTACCCAGAGGGTGCCAAGAGGCAAGACAACACACACACACACTCCCTCAAACACACACATAGCTAACTGTATGCATTCATGCAAACCTTGTGCACACACCCGCATGCGTGTACAAACACACATGCACACACATTGCATGTCACGCACTATTTCACATGAGACTTACTCCTCATGATTGAACTCCAGAGGGGAGATAGGAGAGAGAGAGAGAGAAGAGGCACAGGGGTGAGAGAGAGAGGTTGAGTGTGAGACAAAGAGAGAGAGGCTTGCAGATAGACTGACAGAGAGTTCAAGAGAAGGAAAGAAGAAAGGAGAGTGAGATCTTCCCTCAGCTGTCTGTGAGGGTTTTGATGTGGTTTAAAAGGTTTTTCATGTTACGCAACTTTGAAGGCGAAGCGTTTGATGTTTAGTTTGCTAGTTTGTTAGCTATTGGATTAATCTCTCTACCTTCTACCTCTTTCTCTACAATTTATCTGATTAGTGCTAGGGGCTTGCGTCACCCTCTTTTTGCCTTTGTCTAGAACGATACTCAGAAGGGTGTTTTTCAGCATCTCTTCAGAAACTTGGCACCTATCATCTATTTATGGGAGAAGCAATTGAAACTGGAATAACGGCCCTATTTGCCTGCCTGTCTAGCCTTTCAAAAACACGACTGAAATGCTGATGGAACAATGACAACTATTTCTCCCTTTTTTCCCTCTCATCTCCCCGTTTCTCTCACTACCTCTTCCAATCTTGCCTCTCCGCATCCCCTCAGCATGGGTGATTCATTTGTCTCCAACACAATATAGCACAACATGGGCTCGCCACCGTCCATATTGCCACAATGCTTATTTGTCGAACGCTGTGGATTTCATAAATGTATTTCCACACTCTCTCCTTCCAGCGTTTTCTTTCTCTGCCCTTCGTCTTTTCCCCTCTTTCACTTATTCCCTTTCCTTTCCAGCAGCAACACACACACTTTCCCAGTTTCTCTCTCTCTCTCTCTCTCTCTCTCTCTCGCTCTCTCTCTCGCTCTCTCTCTCTCGCTCTCTCTCTCTTTTCCATCCCTCTCTCTTTCCCTCTCTCATCAGACGAATGTAAGAATAGAACAGGGGAAGCCCTCTCACCTCTCCCTGCACGCTGGCTAATTAGCATATTCATGAGAAGACCATAAATTATACATGAGATCCGGAGGGGAAACAGAGGCGGAAGAATGAGACGCGGACACACATTCTCACACGCACGCACACACACATCCTCCCATATGCAGGTATGCTCACACACACAAATAAACACACACATAGACACAGCCTCACTTTCTCTTCCTCTCACACCCTCTCTCAATCACACAACACAGACGGAGAGATACAGACAGGTAATTGGTGAGAAGGAGTGTGTGGTACAGTACATTGGCAATGTGCAGGGGAGACGGCATACACAATATTGAAAGGGAGAAGTAGAAGTCAATCTCAAGAAATGCAGTGCACACATAGGAACAATGCTTAGGTTGGCTGTATTTTTCTCCACACTCGAAGGTAAGAAGGTTTAGACACTTTGAGGCACTAAGTAAGGTTAATGCACCTAGGGTTAATGCTAAAAGGAAACTGTAGAATGAAGAGTGTTAGATTAAGACAGATTTTGAGGTCATAGGTTTACATTATAACCAACAAGAAGGAAAACTGAAAGGCCAAAAGGTCCCTGAGTTTATTCCAAAATGTGACGTCCATATTAGAGGAAAAATCCCAGTTTCAGGAGCTTAAAAGTAATTAAAACATCACAGGTTCAGATGCTTTTTGGTTGAGCAAGAGCCTACATGTTATGTACCATCCTTCAAACCATACGATATTTGTTTTAAATCCAATTAATGTGTTTTTCTCTCTTACGTGATGGATACCCCAATTTGGAGCCAGACTCTGACTCAGCATGCTGACGGATGACTAGACATTTTTTTCCACGTATATCATATTTACATATGGTCCAAAATAAATGCAATAAAAAGAAAGCTGACAGGAGACTGGAACACCTCCAAGATTTGTGCTCTTTTGGATGAAAAGGGTCTTCTTCAGTCATGAGAATAAAGAGGCATCCATGGCAACATCAATTAATAAAGCTTTATATATTTATTTATATATAAAATGTAAAACCTAAGAAATAAAGACTTATACCATAATCTTGTTTCCAAGATTATCAAGAGTGTAAAAACATTTATCAAGCAAGTTAATTGTATCAATAAATTAGTTTTTTTTTTTTTTTTAAAAGTACTCATCTAGGTGTTTTCTGGTGTGAAACAAATACTTTACTCTAGGGCTGCAACCATTTTCCCAATTAATCAATTCATTGTTTCATCTATAAAATGTCAGAAATGTCAATTTTCCAAAACCCAGATTATGACATAAAATCACTTGTTTTGTTTGACCAAAACTCCAGAACCTAAAGATATTCAGTTTACTATCATACAAGACAGAGGAAAAAAAACAAGCTGGTTTGCCATTTTCACGTGGAAATTTTATTTTTTTAAAAATTATTTTTCTGTCAATCAACTGTCTTGTTTTGGAAACTCTCTCAGTGAAACAGATAATACACTGAAATCAGATTCTATATAAGAAAACAACTTTCCTGCTTGAACATTGCACACCAATGTCTTTTAGTGTGTTTGTAAAATCCTTTGTTGTTTAGCAGCTGACTTGGAAGTCGAAAGATTTGGATTGTTCAGTGCGACCAACTCTTTATCACACCTGAAAGTTAAGGCAATAACTGATGGGGCAACAGGCTTCTTCATACAGGTAGTGTGCAAGCAGTAGCCCGTTTAGGGGCCCAAGTTTCATATATCAATTAAAACTAAACAGATACAATTGACATATTTCAAAGTAGTATCTACCATTAAATAAACCACTTCAAACAATTCCAACTCTTTCATACATCTCAGACTACATCTCTCAGGTGACTACACATACCGGCTGTTATTGGTTTGCTATCTACCTTTCTCCAATAAAACTGATTTAATCTATACTGTATCATATTTGAATTGTATATTTGTCGCCTCATTTGCAGTTATTAGAAGAACTGCAAACAGGTGAAAAGAGTGTTGAATAACATACTGCAGATACCTGATACTGATGACACTCATGATAATTAGATAGATAATTAGATAGATGGCTGTGCAGTGTAGATCTATATCTTAACCAGACTGCCAGGCATGACTGGATGATAAAAGTTCTGTTGAAATTATGTGGATATGGAGAAGTGTAGCCACAGCCCGTAGTGGAAGCAAGTGATTTCAAAGAGTTTCTGCTACACATGACAGTATGTTCAAGTCTGTGATGTTACAGCCAAAAGGTCCCCCCTCTGGCTTGCATAATGCTCTGTCACCCATGTAGTCCAAACCCGCATTCTAGCCTGCGGATAGGCGGTAGCGATCCTGCCATACATGCTTAAGTGCTTAAGACAATTAGCTGATTCTGGGTGGTTTGGATCTAATTGAAATACAAGGGATTGAGAGCGATTGAGAGAAATGCCTCTCCAGTGTAGATGGAATATTCATGAACATGTTGCCAGGGCTTATCATGGTCAGCCAAGTTCTTCAGTGTTCGCCTGAGAGAATCTGCTTTCTTTTATCCATCATTTCCTGATACAGAAACAGAGCCTATATGTCATATAGTGAGTTTGTGTGTATGAGAGCTTACGTGTGTTGCTGTACATGAAATGTTTATCATGAATTCGTTGAGAAATGAGCGAGTATGTCAATGTATGCGTGTTTGTCTGAGTATGTGTCACTGTGTGGACATAAACTTCTATGTGTGTGTGTACTTGTTCACTTTCATATATCAAACTAAGTGTTAAATGATGCACACCTGGTGGAGAAATGCATAGGAAAAATGAAATCATGTGGAGGAAAAGGCTGGTTTCCCACACATTGATGGCACCAAGAGTCTTCAGTCTTGGACCTTCATCAGGCATCATATGTGATACACTAAAGCCACAGGCTGTAACAATCAATCAAAAAGAGGAGCCAAATCTCAAACACCTGAGACAATTAGCACATCAGTAATTGATCCTTAAAATATCCTTAAATATTTCCTTAATATATCACAATCTGTTGAATACAAATGTCACAACCTGTGGCTTTAGTATAAAGATGTGTTGTTTCACATTGTGAATTTTCTGGCTGCCGAAGGTCCATAATGTTGTCTCTAAAAAACCCTAACCCTAACCCTAACCCAACACGTGTGTGGGTATTTAACCTTTTCTTTCACTGTCATATGCAAATTTGAGAGTGAATCTCAGACCCTTTCAAAAACGTATTGGATACCTTTAAAAATAAAGTGTCGCAGCTAAAAACAAGGCTCTTTTAACTGAAAAATGCTCATTTTGTACACATCATGCAGTCTTGAGTTGTGCAAACACATGCAAGAATGAAAACACAAAGATTAAGGAAATGCACTGCAAGTATTAGAATACATACATGAGTTTAAGTACTAGCACTGATAGAAATGCATTCCTGTTGCAGTGTGAAATGATAACTTGCTAGTTAGTGAGTTAGCATTACTAGCATTACCTTCTGTCTTGTATGTGTTTTGATATTTCTGGTTTTTGGAGCATATTTCTTTTGTCCTCAGGGGGCACCTTAGTTTTCACCCAAAAGCAGTTCTGCTCTTTTTCATGAATATGAATAACTAATTTAAAATGTGTGTGTGTGTGCACGATTGTCTGCCTGTAAATGCGTGCACGCCTGTGTGTGTGCATGTGTGTTTGTATGTGCTCCCTTAGTGCGGGTGGCAGGAGCTAATATCAGATTACGGATGTAAATTGGCAGAGTGGCTCTCTCTCATTATCACTAATAAGACTATGGCCTCGCTTTCTGCGCCCTCTCTCTCTCCCTCACTCTATGGTCGGTTAGATGAGAGACAGAGAGAGATGAGCTGATAGACAGCGAGAGAAGGGGAGAACGAGAGAGAGAAAGTGAGAGAGAGAGAAAGTGAGAGAGAGAGAGAGGGCCGCTGCAACTCTGTTCCTGAAAGCAAATGATTTCAAAATGGTCCACATGTGCATGTGATGACACATTGATACAACACACAACACAAATCTCACACATTACACACCAATAGCAAATCAGGGCTGCTCTCTAAAAATGTCACAAAAGGCAAATAATGGTCTTAGTCTGAAGTGCTCAAATGATTCTTATGTATAGAAAGTCATTCTTTCTTTCTGTCTTTCCTTTTGTCTCTCGTTATCGCACATGTTGACATACTGTGCACCATCTTACACTATTAAATTTAGCATGCGCACACCCACTCACTGTCAATGTTTCTTCCCTTGTCTTTGTCTCATACACAATTACACATGTATGTACACCACCATTCTTCACACATCAGTCCAAGGACATTACACTAAATGAGATTTATTTATAGTCACAGAAAATTTCGAAGGCAGAACTAATGCTTAACATACAAACTAACACTCAATTATTCTTGCTTCTAATTGTCGTGAAGTTCTATCTAAGTAGCAAGTCTCTTTGTTATCTATGTATTTCACTGAAGATGTGCATTAAGATTAATGATGCCAAAAAGACTCACAAGCAATTCTAATGGCACTGTAGAGTCACAATCAATCATGTAGCTGATTGGATATATGGAGCAGTTCAGAGATATCACCGTGAGTCATTTCAACATATGTGCTTGTTTGGAAGCACTCAAAAATCTGTGTATGCAAATAGAATCTACTGCTTTTATTTATGGACACATAAATATAATTATTCTATCACATAAGCTTCAACTGATGCAAAAATGTGTACAAAAATGTGTTTTATCATTGATATAGTATATATTGATATATTGTTCTAGGACACAGCACAAATACACTCAATATAATGTATAATTTTTTTCAATCTCTCTCTCTCTCTCTCTCTCTCTCTCTCTCTCTCTGTGTGTTTCTCCTTTTCTCTCTGTCTTACTTGTCTCTCTGTGGACCACATTTGTTCAGTAATTACATTTCAGCCATTATCCTCGGCTGACATTTCTGTACAGTTAATCATGCCCATTTTGCCATCACGCACAGGTCAAAGTGTGTGTGAATGAGAAGAGGGTAAGTGTGAGAGAGACAGAGACAACCTAAAAGGATGAAATTACATGTGCATCATACATGCCTGCCAGGATGTCTGCTGTGATCACCCTCTGGACTATATCTGTGTATTTGTGTGCCGGCATCAGCCGTGCATTTGCATTTATAATCTTTATTTATCTATCTTGAAAATGTGTAATTAATCAGCCTCTGTATTTCTGCATATGTACATGTGTGCTGTACATGTGTTTGTATGTCCCTACATTTTGTCATGGCACAATATACAACCAGGGTAATGATGTGTAAAGTGTTGTTGCGCAGCCATCCACTCTCACCAGGAGGGTCACAACCCTTGGCCTTGGATGGACCCTTGCATACGCTTGTGTTGCTGTGTGTGTGTGTGTGTGTGTGTGTGTGTGTGTGTGTGTGTGTTTCAAGCCAATCTGGCTGGCGTCTGCTCACTCCTCTCTCCACTGCAGGCCGTCTGCTGTCTTTTATTTCTGCTTTAATGACCTATAAAGGGACTGTTACTTTTTAAATAAACCATAAAGCAAGGGTCATAAAAGGGGAGTGCAATGCTGGGCACAGGCCAAGCTCTGAGAAAAGTGTGTGTCTCAGTGTGTATATAGACTTAGGTGTGTGTGTGTATGCATATGTTACCAATGTGCCACAGTACACCAAGCTGAATCCGCAGCCAAGCAGATATCATAGTCTGAGAAAGCTCTGTAGCTCTGGATTAACAGTGTGTCAAATGTAAGTCTGTAAAATGATAAACCTACATAAGTGGTGACCTTGCTTCACATAGAGATGAGTGGGTGGGTGAGGAGCAGGTCCAGGGCTAGAGGTTTTTTTTTTTCCAAGCCACTGTCTTGGAGCTGCTTTAGTGGGTGTAGAAAGAAGTGAGCCTGGGGCTGCTTCAGTAGCGCTTCATACAATGAATAAAACCCCTTTACAGCAACTTGTATCACGGAGGACTCTTTTATATTCCCACGACAGACAGAGGAAGCTTATGAAAGTGCTTAGAGATGCTGAGAAGTGGTTGAGGCAGGTTCAACCAAGCACTACTGACAGTAATATATGGGTTTTAATAGGTGCATGCTGGTGATATCTGCAGGAGGTGTAATTTCAGTAATGCTTGTGACAGGAAAAAAAGGAAAAAAAGTTTAGGAAACAGTAAAGCGCCTGTCTTAGAAGAAAGGTCTTTGCATCATGCATATTTACGTCTTAGTTAGAGGAATGTGTGGGTGCAAGTCATTGCTCCCTGTCTCTCTCCTCTACCCCCTCCTTATGCGCTGCGATTCTAAAGCCAAATATAAAAAAAGGGGGGGGGAAAATAATTGCCCGTTTTAGCAGAGTGTAACGTCGAAAATGTGTGTCGCTCATGAAGAGCTTCAAACGGGCTCGGCGAGGAACAGAGAGCAAATCTTAGCACGCTGCGTTTAGGACATCAAACGGGCCGCAATCAACCGCTTCGCAGAGAGGAGGGGCAGGCAGGAGGGGCTCGGAGGTGGCGGCGGCGGTGGGGGGCTCATTTCCTTTGACGTTCATGCACTTCTTCTCCCATAAGAAGTTTTGCTACTTCAAGCATCTATCTAGAGAAAGAGAGAGGCACTGAATGTGAGACAAGGTATTGGGGTGATACAGACGTGGAAGTGGAACAAAAGCTGCAAGAGGTTATGTAGAAGGTTATGCCGACAGGTTACATGGAAGGACAGAAGGATGGATGATACAGGGTGGCAGAGTAAAATCCCTAACTTTATAAGATATTTCCCTGAGATGTCATCATCTGCTGCCTTTTCAATTAGGAGGCAATCTTATTTGCCACGCGACTGACAAAATAGACTGATCTAGCTTTTACATACAAACATTTCTTGTTGTAGTGCTCCTTCACTGTTACTCACCCCTCAAGAGGAGCTGTTTGGTGGAAAAAATGTCGTGTTAATTCAGAATATAAGAAGGGCTGGCAAAAATATAAATTCAACAGACAGTTTTTACAAATCTTTAACATCAATGATTCAAATGTGCCTTGTTCCCAGTGCTGCAACTAACCTTTTAATTTGGATCATATTTTGGATGACTCATTTAGTCATTTAGTCTATAAAATGTCACAAAATGGTGAAAAGCGGCCATCACAACTTCCCAGAACCCCAAGATGGTATCCTCAAATTGCCTGTTTTGTCCGACTAAGAGTCCAAGACCGAAAGATAATCGATTTACAATGATAAAAACAAGAGAAAAGCAGCAAATCCTCACATTGAGATGCCAGACCCAGTGAGGATTTGGCATTTTTAGCTATGCTAGAGGTGTGCCTCCAGGGATGACAATATTGGTCTGTCAGTCAGTCTATACACTACTTTGGTCAAGACTGAAATATCTTAACAACCATATGGATTATCATGAAATGTTGCTGTCATTCATGTATCCTACTGACTTTGGTGATCTCTTGATTTTTCATCCAATGTTACCAGCTGGTCACTTAGTGGATTGGCATAAAATGTGGTACAGACATTCATCAGCAAGTGTTAGCATGCTAATACGCAAAACTAGGATTGTAAACACTGTAAACATTATAACATCAGCATGTTAGCATTTCCGTTGTGAGTATGTTAGCTTGCTTATGTTAGCATTTAGCTCAAAGTGTCTTGTTGATTAATACAATCTCACACAGTAGTGAAAAACTGAAAGACTTCTTAGAACCCAAGGTGTCATCCTCAAATAGCTTGTTTTTTATGGGTATTGTTATGTAAAGTTATAGTTTGTATCATCAGAGACACTTAACGCATCCCAAGTGACAAATGTGTACTTTAAAGGGATGCATTGATGACATTGGCATTTTAAAAGACCATTTTCATCAACACTTGTCACAATGTGGAAAATGTTTTTACATTTATCCTTTGCAATCCTCAAAACACACTGTTAGTGAATATTAACAATGTGAGCATTATTTACAGAAACTGCAGAATGGATGTTTTTCCCTCATTGTGACAAATATCTGCTGCCAAAAAATATCCAAATATATTCAAAATGTCAAGGTATGCCTTTAATTCCTTTGAAATGTACCTTTTTCAAATGCTACAAATTTGCCCTTTTATTGGCCACATTGACAAACTATTTGTTGCAAGCTGTTCTTTAAAATGCAGACAAAACACGCAGGGAGAAACCTTTCCTCTGGTTGCTTACTTCAGGGTAAGAGACTTTATTTCGTAAACCTGCAGTAGATTGACAGGCTGACAAGCTGCAATGAAGTGTTCTTTGATCCTTCTCACACTCAAAGCTGCACTCCGCTCATTCTAGTCTTCAACTTAAC
This sequence comes from Maccullochella peelii, assembly GCA_002120245.1. Taxonomy (NCBI): domain Eukaryota; kingdom Metazoa; phylum Chordata; class Actinopteri; order Centrarchiformes; family Percichthyidae; genus Maccullochella; species Maccullochella peelii. The sequence continues at coordinate 11,962 of LKNJ01000442.1, forward strand.
TTGTAACTTTCACATTACAAAGATCCTTGCCTCCAATCACCTATTCAAACACGTCATCTCTCCGCTAGTCGCACTATATTTCTCCTCTCCTTGCCTCACCTCCCCTTTCTTTCGTCTGCCAAGTCGCTTTGTGCCTTTCTTTCTTAATGTTAATTCACCTGTGATCATTCACTGCTCTCCCTCTCTCTCCACTCTGTCTTTCTATCCTTTTTTCCCCCTTCTTTTCTTGCATCTCTCCTGCACTTCTTTTGTCCTTGATTACCTGGTAGTGAGCTCCTGGCTGTGTCTCCTTGCCACTGGGTAATGGACTATTTGCATGCAAATGGCAGTGCCTGGAAAGATTAGACAGGGTGGAGTGGATGGTGGAAGAAGCAAGGGAGGAGGAGGAGAATGAGTAAGGCAAGGAGACAGACAGAGACAGAGGGAAAAGAGGTGGAAAAGCAGCTCAAAACCAGATGAAAGGCAGGGATGCTTTTTATCGTTTTGACTGTCTGGAGGTCTAGATGATTGTCTTCGTTAAGACGTTATTATTGACAGTTACTTCTATGTGTGTGCGTGCATATGCATCTCAGTGCAGCTGTGTGTCTGTGTATGTAAGTGTACTTGATGCTCAAAGACTGAGAAAGAAAAAGTTTGAACGTTTGTGCCTCAGTATTTTCATGTTTATGTGCGTCTAACTAGCTTAGCTCCGAACTTGGGGAAGATAGGGCACTGCGGCATCTCTATTTCTGAAAAATTAAAGCTGGAGACCAAAGGTTTTTTGTCTGGAGAGAGAAGCCCAGGCCTCGCTGCCTCCTCCCCTTCCTCCGACTCCTCCAAATAAATAAGAATTTTTGATTACAGTAATCAGGGCCATTAATAATGCAGACGCTGTGATGATGCAGAGGAGATGAAAGATGGCTCTTCTCAACCTTTCTGTGTTAGGAGCGAGGGGAGATAGCTGCTAGATAGCCACACACACACACACATATTTGTACATGCAGACACACACACACGCTAAAACTCACCCACAAGTATCCAGCATCAGTTGAGACTTGAAACCCAAAACACAACCTTACAGAAATATAAAGTTTTAGGACTATTTTCACCCGGCTCCCAAATATATTTGGTACAACAGTCCCGACTAGTTTTATTGCTTAGAACAAGGGTTACGTTTAGGTCATTTTGAGAGTTGCTGCTAGACATTATAGGTGTATAAGCTGCCACAGTAAGTAGCTCGTTATTTCACAGAGAGGACTGGCGATAGGAGAGTTGTGAATTGGATTTGTAGCATCTGATTGTTCTCTTTAGCACTTTTTGAATACTCCCTCTCGCACCTACCTCTCTCTGTCTCTCACACACGCACACAATCAGAGCATATTACATACCTCACCTTCCTCACTCTCTCTCTGCCACACACACACACACTCCTCACACCATGTATACCTCTCCTTCCCTGAGGGTGAGTTGGCAGCGGGCCAGCAGTGGGGAGAGAATGCATAAAGAGCTATTGTGGCTGTTGTCGTTAATCAGGCCCATATGCTTTCTGACAGCAGCATGCGAGAAAGGAGGACTGTCTCTCCTATAGCCTCTCTATACACTCGCTCTTCTCCATTAGCTTACACCAGCCAGACAGACAGTCTCCAGTTACAAAATGCTAAAGCGTAATGGCACACAATATCGAAAGAGAAAAGGAGGCAGAGAGAGCGAGACGTGGGAGAGAGGTGTATAGCACCAGGGTGGTATAAACTGGATGCCCCGCTACCCCACCAGCGTCCTGAAATTCTCGTTGGAGCCAAGCTGTGGGTGAGTGAACGGTGATAAATGAGGGGTTAAAGATGGAGCAGTTGGTGTGTGTGACAGATTCTGTCTTTGTGTGTGTCTACATATTGGCTGTTGATCCATCTTTTTCTTATCCATGAGCATGCACTTCTGCCAGGCACATGGACATATGTACATCTGACAACATGTGCACGGCCATGCATATGTGCTTATATGTGGTGTGTGTGTTCATCACAGATCCACAGAGACCATGTCAAAGACTGTGTCTCTTACAGGTGTAAGCCCTGAACATCTGGCTGGCACATTTCAAACGCGCAGAAAGGCAGAAGGGGTGGGGCAAAGCCACAGTGGAGGGCTGTACCACAGTCATTTAAGAGCGGAGGGCTAGGGGTTGGGGACCAGGACTGCACCACTACAGCATACACCTGCTCCTTGCATGTCTGTCTGCCCACAAACCACTATTCTTCCACTATGTGTTCATGCAGTGCAATGGCCACCCATCGAAAAATGACAACAAGGCTAAAAAAGCAGACATCTGGAGCCAATCACGACCGCAACGGTTCATCAGCAGTGAAAGGGGAATGCCAGTTTACGAATTTAATGCATTATTTTCATGGCAAAAGGCACACAAACTCTTTTAAAACTAGAAATCAGAAAACTGTGATGTTGCATCAGTATTGATCCACTGACACAATAAAAGGGAAGTGGATATGAGGATGTCTGATTTTTGACAAAATAAATTCACTCAAAAATGAAAAAATGGAGTCATTCAGGATATCATCCCATTCACCTGATTTGAACTGAGTGTCCTCAGAAAACACATATCACTAGCTAAAAACATGGGTATTGTCCTACATGCCTGGTCTAACAAGGCATTGTACATAGTTTATTGGAAGCCCTTGAAGCTGGTTACATCAGACATCACTTCATACATGCTGGTCGTACAGTCTGAAGACAGGATAAAGCCATTTTTTTGAAGGTTGTTAATGGGCTGTCTCTTGCCCAATTTTTGTGACTTTCCAAAACAGAAATTTTGACAGTCACCCCACACTTTCTAGAATGGTTGGCCAGGTGTGGAAAAGTGTGAAAAAAGGAAGAGCTCCAAGCTTATTCTCTATGTTGGCAGCAATGGAGGTGTTGCACTTTCAGAAAAATGAGGAGGAAAGTGACAGAAACCTGAATCAAGTTCTGAACAGCAGCCAAACAAAAAATTCCTTCGTCATAAATTATACTTGCATTTGGTATTAAACACATACTAGATGATGCAGCTACTTGTGTGTTACCTTCAAAACACCTTTTTGGGCATGGTGGATGAGATGTTTTCTGAATTAGTTTTCACCTGTAGAAATGAAATATCTAAAAGTTTGCATTAAGGTTTAGTGAAGCCTGTCAGCTTTACTATGCTGAGCCTTCACATGTTTCATAATCAAGTGAAAGGAGGATATAATAAAAGATGATCTGTGATGGCGGTCAATGCTTAGCAACCATATAAATTTAGAATTAGTTATTTCAACCATATACTAAACTGTATTGTACTCTAGCATCTTGATATACTGTATATAATGTAAGCCTAAGGTGTTTACAGTATGTTGATCTTTTGAAGATGTTATGATGTGATGATGTAACTAATGCATTTATTACATTATGTAGAGGCCAGTAGTTGGCTATGGACAACGCTTGACCTCTGTTGAATTCCAGTTACATCATGTCCAGAAGGGATTAGCACTGTACATATACAAAGCATGAAGCTTACACATGGATATTGGAAGCACAGTGCCCGATTTAACATTCACACTATGGGCACTTGCATGTCAGCACACATCAGCTGGAGCCAACTATGCTCATGGTGTACGTGATACACATGACAGAGTGGAGAACCAGGCTCAGAGCGAAGATTCTCAATGGGGTCCGCAGCGCCGGCCCTCGTCGGTTTCAAACAAATCCGAGTGAGTCAGGTTGAGAGGGAGATACACGGTCGGACTCTCAACGCTTGTGCTGTTGGATCTCGCATCGAGCCTGCATGGGTTTTAACTCAGCCTGCCTGGATTTGGCTCGTAGTTGCTTCAGTTGTGATTCAGACTGATTCAGACTGGACGTCCGCTCAGTTTACCATCTGTTTTCATTTGACAGAGAGTCACTTTATCTGACAGTGGAGTCTCTCCACCACGACTCAGCATGAATGTGCCAGTCCAATCTACTTCAGTCGCAGCCTGCAAGTCGTGTAGCATGTCATCTGATGCCTGCTGTGCCTGCAGATGCCAGGGCGGCTACCTCTGTTGTAGGATAGGGCACAGGTCACCACCCCTCTGCCTCTATCTGTCTCTCTTCCCCTCTTTTTTCTCCTTTTTCCTCTCCTTCAATCTGTCTTTCCCCCCCTCCTCTCACCTGCCTCACCCTCCCTCTTCTCCCTCCCTCTCCCCCTCCCTCCTTTTTTTTCACTCCTCTGCACTGACATGTTAGTCAAATCTGCCCATTATGCGCTTCGTTGGCCATGCATTGCTTTTTATATCCAGCATAAAGCAGCCAATGACACTGAAAAGAGAGAGCACATGAAAAGAAAAGAAAAAAGGTCCACACACAGAAAGGAGTCTCATGGTTTGGTAGCCTTCAAATATGAGCATCTAAGAGTAGGAATCAGTCATTAGTGTCACTGTTTGTTTTTCTGACTGCTTCCTCATCATTGGTGTATACAGGGTAAGCCAGGAGGCTTGTTACAATAATTATACACTCTGCAGTATGGCCTATCATTTGGCACAAAAAACAGGAGCATGTGTCTCAACAAGAGCAGGCCAGAACTGTTTTACATAGAAAACCGTTGGGGCGGATGAGTTTTGTAGTAGTTCTCTGGTCATATACATAAATATACACTGACCATATGTACTGTATTTATTTATATTCTAATTTTCTGGTGGTGGTAGGGCCGGGTACAAACTTCTATACTATTACCCGTATGATACGTGAGTTTCAATACCAAAACAATACTTTTTTCTATATCTCAATTTTATTTGTGAAAAAAACAAACTCCCACAAACCGTCAATCACTAGTACTCACTTTATTTACAACACTGGGTCCCCAGACCTTAAAATCTTTTGCAAATTCCCTTTTTTAAATTGAACAAAATATGCCAAAGTTCTCAAATTTTGTTTTATCACAGGCAGCTGTACATGCATAAGAACAGGTACTCAATGCTATGACACGTTTTCGTCACTACCAAAAGAAGTATTGAGGTTCAGGTGTTTTTTTGTTGATTATCAAGAGCATCTCTTTAGAAACGGACTAAAATTTAGCATTGAAAGTAAGGTTGGAATACTATTCCACAATATTGCATGCTATGCTCAGCCTTGTCATTACACCATTTAATTCATATAGGTCGTATTAGGTCTGAATGCTCTATTTTCATGCCAAGCAGTCAGACGCTATGGCTTCTAAATTTCATTCCAGGAAGCCAGTGGTCGAACTGCTGGAGGCATAAAAGCAATTCTGGATCGTGCACAGTGTTGCAACTTTTTGAAATATAGGGCTTTAGCCATGGCTATAGTTGCCTGTGATGGGAGTGAGCTGTGAAGACTATAATCAGTGTCAGCTCACACAGCCAGACCTGACACCGCACACTCCTTCGCACACATAGTCAAACTCACATTTGCTCATCATGCGCGCACACACTCTCTTTCTCAATCTGTCTCTCTTTCTGCCTGTCTCTCTCTGTCTCACACCCACACTTTGTCTCCCTCTTTCTCCCTCTCTCAAACACACACACACAGATGGATGCTGGGTACCATTACAGTGAGTGACCAAGCACACAGGCATCAGGAGTGGGGGACTGGACAAAGAGATTGTCACTCCAAATTCAGTGTGTTGAGTGTGTATTGCTTTCACCAACACGAGAATGGCAGGACTTGTGTCTATCTATGTGACAGTGGATGTGATTTCCAGTGAAGTGTGTGTGTGTGTGTGTGTGTGTGTACTTATGTGCATTCCTTGCCTTTTATCTGGGTATAGCCTCAGAGCAATTCACAGCCTGTCACTCACTCTCTAGGACTGGCAGGGAGAGTGAGAGGAGAGAAGGATGGGGTGGAGAGAGAAAGAAAAAGAAAGGGGGATCGAGCAGCAGGAGAAGAAATTAACAATTGGGAGATGGAGAAGGACAGCGAGAGGCTGAGAGGGAGGACAAGAGAAGGAAAGGGAGAGATGGTGATATAGAGAGCGGTAGAGGCTGTTTGCTCCCTTGGGTGCATGGGTTAGGGCAGCCCGCGGGCTCAGTTGGCATGCAGCTGGGCACATTGTCGCTCAGTCCCTACGGCAGGCTCTGTGCTCGCACTGCCTTCCCTCAGAGACCAGAGGTCGAAGGGAAAGAGGAGTGTATGTGTGAATGAATGTGTGTGTGGCTGCTGCCTCATCAAAAATGCCAACACTGCTACACCATAGCCCATATCTGTTTATGGGCTCATTGCTCAGTCCCGTTGTTGCTCAGGGGGACCATTTGCAGTCACACTTGCATAATGATAATAATAGGGTGACTTGGAGTGGTTGTGAGTGTAAATGTGTGTGTCTGGACGCTTTTGTTTATGTGCATTTTTGGCTCCTTCCATTTCCTCCCCCGATTTATCTGTCCATCCTTATTTCCTCAGCTCTCCTCATCTCACCCGCTCTCACACTTACCTCAATCCCCACCACCACCTCTTGTCCTCCTCCTTCCCGAACTCCTCTCCACCCTGTTCCTGGGCCGTCCTTCCTCCGTAGACTGAGCACCCACACACATGCCCTGGCATGACCCTGTGGGCACACCACAAACTGCTGGGGCACGGCCCACTTTAACCATACATTGGACGAAAAGGTGATGATTGCATCACACGCATCGTCGGTCTTCTCGCTCTTCCACTAAAACCAGCACCCCACCAACCCATCATTACTTCACATGCCACATTGGGTGCGCTCATTTTTCTTCCTCCTCTTTTCTAATTTTACAGGGCTGGGATCATTTTACACCCAGTGTGTTTTTTCTTTTTTCTTTAACCGCAGGGTGGTTTGGGCCTGCAAAGTAGGGAGAGATGAGAGGGAAAAACAGAAACATAGTGAGTGAGAGGGCCCTCGCTGTGTAGTCTAGCTTGTATACACAGTATATTACTGTGTTGTATGGAAGAAAGTTAAAGAGAAAAGAAACAAAAGAAAATAAGAACATGCAAGAAGAAAAAAATATTTTACAGATTTTCCCAGGGTCCAGAGGACAAACTCTTGGAGGCTTTTTTTAAATGTCTTCATTCAGTAAACTGAGCTTATCTTATTTCAACTGTTGTATGTCTACTCAATCAACCTGCAGCTGCTTGCAAAATTAGGTAAATACAACTTCTCGAGCCCCTTTGTCCAGAATTTATTACTCTGTATCTAGCCTATACTTGGATGAACATTTTTTATACATACAAAACATACAATGGTTTTTAAATTGGCTGTAGCCTATGCTGTGCCTGTGAGCACACGTAAACTGGAAATCGATTAGAAGTTTCAGATAATGTACTTTTGTGTTTAATAGTGAAATTGGCGACTTTATAAAGGTAAATTAAGGCCAGTCTGGCTATAACATGTTGTTTGGGTATATAGGAAGTTTAATGTTGTATTTTTTCCACCTTTGAGAAGAACTGCTCCTTTATTCCACAGACTTACTGTTACTGTAAGTTAACTTCACTATTCACACATTAAACATCAATGGGTTTGAGTGACTTCAGTTATACAGAAAATATAGTTAATTCCCCCAAACGATCTCAGAAATTTTTCCATGTGTGATTTGCACACTCTGAACCCTGGCAGGGTAAAATACTGCTGTACACTCGCTGTACAGGTGTCATTTATGCTAGCATGGACTAGATTCCTCTCTCAAGATGCCTCTAGCATCTTGAGAGAGGAATCTCAGTTTCAAGACTGAGTCCAAATGCCTGCCAGCATAACAAACAGCAGTGCTGCTCATCCTGCTAATTCAGAATCCTACTCTTGAATAGACAAAGGACAGAAGAAGAGTGTGTTTAATTACATTATGTGGTGTCCATATCGTTTCAGTGTGTCGGCCACGCCACATTCCTGCCATCTGACTAACCACATTCCTGCCATAGCCTGGCAATGAAAAGCCTTTACCTCCAAATCCCCACCACATAACCTCGCCCAGCAGTGAACTAAGAGTACAGAAAGCCCATTAAAATGGGAAGTGCATGCCAGCTTCTTAATCGAAACACATGTAAGCCATTAAGAGTACACTTTGAATTCTTCTCTGTGAGCTAAAGGGGGGAAACAAGACACAGAGGGAGAGAGAGAGCCAGAGACAGACATTATTTGGGAATCTCATCTCACTTATACAACTTCAAAGTCAGCAACAGAAGGAAAGAAACGCAGATAATAGAAAAACAGACAAAAATACAGGGAACGTAAAGAGAAACTGGGGGCCAGATGATAGCAGTATATGGGGTGTTTAAGCACTGAATCCACACTCTCGCTGTGTCTTCGCATCTTTAAATCCCCCCCTTCCACATCTTTCACATGGTTTGGCCGGGGGTTCTTTGAATTGGCTCCCTATGGTGACAGCCCGGCTTTCTGATGCTGTTTGGAAGTGGCAGGGATCACAGAAGGCCACTTCTGAGCACAGACTCAATGCAAGGGCTTTCTGTCTGTCTAACCCTCTGTCTGTCAATTATCACAGCAAACATCCCCAATTTCTTCTTGTATTTTGGTAGTTGTGAGGACCGAGTAAAGTTTTCTTTATGTATAGTAAGTAAAATTATTAGGCATTCTTTCTAAAAATGATTCAGTGTCTTCCTTTCTTTCACTTACGTTGTCTCACTGTAAAATGCTCTTTTTTTCTTCGTGCCCTCGTCCTCGATTTGTAATTCCTAATTCAACCTCCCACTGTCTGTGTCTTGTGGTTGTTACATAAGTGAACCCAGCTTCACACATGCATGCACGCTCACATACACACACACACACACACACACACACACACACACACACACACACACACACACACACACACAGACAGACACACACACACGAACACACACACAGTGCCCATTCATAGACCCCTCGCTCTCCTTAGAGACACACATTCACAGCACTTTGTTCAGGTTGTAACTGTTATGTAATGTTGGAGGGAAGCACCAATATTTTGTGAGCATCTTGTGCCAATATTCAGTATCTATAGATATGACCTAAGATCTATAGATAATGTAAAACCAAGGATTTAGTGTTTTTACCATGCAATGATTGAAAAGTCTAATAGTAGTTAAACTCTGTCACTCTGGATAACAAGATAAGAAAACCTAAATTAACTCAAATAAATGCATTTTAAAGTGAATGAATTGATGAAACGGATATTGGGGTTTCTTAAATGATGTCTAGGTTCTATTTGTGTCATGTCCAATCAACATCCAATGAAAAATCTGTATGGATTAAATAAACGTTAAGGGATTCCCATAGACGATCAGTAAAATATTAACTCTGTGATAACTATGCGATCAAATATACTACATCATATCCATTGTATCCATTTAAACTGTGGTAAGCCACCCTGATCCTGGTTAATCTTTTCTCCTGATCAATTTAGTTTCAATCAGGAGAGACTTCAGTATGAGTGAACAAATGTTTATTGACACGTGCATAATAAAAGATGAGAAATGTGAAGAGTCTTTGGCGATTCAACCCCATTGTGACGTCATCATATTTTAAGGGGGAAATGACAGCTGACAGCATGCGAGAGGAGACCAGATTTAAAGTTTGACAGCAGCAATATGATTGGCTGATGGAGATTGTGGCGAAATGTGGTTGGGTAAGTGAGAGACTAAATGACACAATGAGAGAGAGAGAGAGAGAGAGATTCTTCTCTTTAACTTTTTTACAATGTTAGCGGAGGTGGTCCTAATTCCAGGCGAAGTGGCCCACCTCTGCAGGAAACCCTGCCTTGCATCAGATTTGTATAAAGATGAATCAACTGCCCCGGACTTCTAACAAAAAGACAAAGAGAAGAAATATGAATCTGCTAGTGAACTGTGTTTGTCTTTCAGTGTCCTCTAGCAGTAGAGAGAGGTTCAGCACTGGCAGCTGCATGGGACACACACTACTGAGAGGGAGTCTCATGCACACACGCATATACACACGAACACACACTTTTTATGGGCTATTTCCAAAGTTTTCTTCATCCTTTCAGTTCTGTTTTTTTTCTTCAGTTGTCCCTCTGTCTTTTTTTCTTCCTTTTGTTGTTTTGATGCCACTGATGTTTTTATATTCCTTTTTTCTCTTTTTTTCTCTGTCTTTCTTATTGTCAAATCCCTCATGCACTCTCTTTGAACGTGTGGACGCACACTCACATTCACAAGAACACATCACAAACACTCACAGATATACTCTTCTCTCCCTGACCCCCTCATGCATCTCCCTTGTTCTCTGTGTCTCTTCCTTTCTCCCCTAACCTTTCCTCTACCTTTCCTCCATCAGTTCACGTCTCGCGTCTCACGCCTTTGCCCTTCCCTCACTCTTCCGTTTTCCCTCCCACCTCGCTAACTCCTCCCTCACTGTCTTTGATCTTGTTGGCCTGTGTGTTGGTTGGCCTCACAGACTGCTGTGGGCTTATTGACCAGGGTTGCAGCTAGAGAAATTCCCATTGAGCCCGTCAGTGCAACATGGACATCTCTAGCACATGGCGTCAGTCACACTTAACACTGACAATAAAGGCCTGCCTCTCTCCCGCTCTGCAGTCTGTGACCTCCTTACACATTCATTAAAGGGTAAAATGACAAGATTATGACCACCTGCCTAATATTGTGTAGGTCCCCCTTTTGCCGCCAAAACAGCCCTGACCCGTCTGAAGGTGTGCTGTGGTATCTGGCACCAAGACGTTAGCAGCAGGTCCTGTAAGTCATGTAAGTTGCGAGGTGGGGCATCCATGGATTGGACTTGTTTGTCCAGCACATCCCACAGATGCTCGAATGGATTGAGATCTGGGGAATTTGGAGGCCATTAAACACCTTGAACTCGTTGTCGTGTTCCTCAAACCATTCCTGAACCATTCTTGCAGTGTGGCAGGGCACATTATCCTGCTGAAAGAGGCCACTGCCATTAGGGAAAACAGTTTCCATGAAGGGGTGTACTTGGTCTACAACAGTGTTTAGGTAGGTGGTACGTGTCAAAGTAACATCCACATGAATGGCAGAACCCAAGGTTTCCCAGCAGAACACTACCTAAAGCATCACACTACCTCCGCCGGCTTGCCTTCTTCCCATAGTGCATCCTGGTGCCACGTCTGCCCCAGGAAAGCAACGCACACGCACCCAGCCATCCACATGATGTCAAAGAAAATGTGATTTATCAGACCAGTCCACCTTCTTCCGTTGCCCCGTGGTCCAGTTCTGATGCTCACATGCCCATTGTAGGTGGTGGACAGGGGTCAGCATGGGCACCCTGACCGGTCTGCGGCTACACAGCCCCATATGCAACAAACTGTGATGCACTGTGTGTTCTGACACCTTTCTATCAGAACCAGAGTTAACTTTTTCAGCAGTTTGACCTACAGTAGCTCTTCTGTTGGATCGGACCACATGGGCCAGCCTTCGCTCCCCACACGCATCAATGAGCCTTGTCCATGACCCTGTCGCTGGTTCACCAGTTTTCCTTCCTTGGACCACTTTTTGGTAGGTACTGACTACTGCAGACCAGGAACACCCCACAAGAGCTGCAGTTTTGGACATGCTCTGACCCAGTCGTCTAGCCATCACAATTTGGTCCTTGTCAAAGTCGCTCACATCCTTATGCTTGCCCATTTTTCATGCTTCCAACACATCAACTTCGAGGAAAAAATTTTCACTTGCTGCCTAATATATTCCCCCTACTGACAGGTGCCATTGTAATGAGATAATCAATGTTCTTCACTTCACCTGTCAGTGGTCATAATGTTATGGCTGATATATATAAATATACAGTATGTGTGTGTGTAGATGGATGGATGGATAGATGGATAGATATAGAAAGGTAGATGGATATAAGTACGCAATTTTCTTTTAAATGTGAGTACATAGCTTTCAAATACATTAAACAGTATATTTTGTGTGTTTGCAACTGTGAGAGCCAACAGTCACCGTATGTCAGACGCTTGCAGGCAAAACACACCTCAAGAATTGTAATCATCACTGACATAACACACAAAACATGTTCCAGCTACTTCAGGCTGGAACATGCGTCTTAGAGCTGCATACATAATTGTACATAGATGTTTGCATGGCTGTTTCTTTTATACTTCTGCAGGTCTTGGGTGTAAAGTGTTTTGTCCATTCGACAGGACCTGGATCAACAAATCCGTTTGCTTTACGCACAGGTCCTCATGAGACGTTCTTGAGTCTCCCTTGTCTGCATACTTACAACAAACTATAATTTCAGCCTTAAACTTGCATCGCTACTTGTGGCTTGAAAAGAGCAGCGCATTAGTTCAGAGAGGGCACTGAAGTTGCGCTTGTATTAGCTGACTGGCATCAGTTGCTTTATCCATGCTTCACCATCAGTGGCTCATTCGTGAGCTGCTTGGCTACCAGCTGACTCATATTCATATACGAATCATTCATACAAGTGTGCAAGATGGCCTTATAACCTGACACCTCTCACTATAACTTTGGTGATACCTTTACAGTATGTCAGCGCTGTTTGCTGCTGCATTTCCTTCCCCCACCTTCGACGATTCTTTGAAACCTACTTCAATGAACAAAGCCTTTTCTACCAAATACAACTGTGTAACCATTTGCTATAAATGGACATAACGGACTGAATTGTGTACTATTTTTTCTTGTGTGATCTGTTGCACCAATGTTGCTTGCCAATCCTGGCCCAAACTGAAATAAAGTGGCGTGTTGTTTTTGAAATTTGGGTTAAATTCATTGACAGTTAAATGCTCTGACTTGCGGTTTGTGGTGGTGTGATGTCTGCACGTAGGGTCAGGTGGACAGTCGGGATAATAAGCAGACTGAGATGAACAGACAGAAAGAGGTGGGGAATGAGAAGAAGACAAAAGCGGGAGCAGATGTTAACTGCCCAATGACATAGCAGAAGGGTAATTGTACAGTGACTGGAGATCTCTATACGTGCACGCATACACACGTGTTTGTACAGTATTCTTGTGCGTGCAAGGGTGTGCGTGCGTGCATATGTGTACATTGCAGCCACAGGCAGACACATGGGAGCCTGAGGAGTGGTGAATATTACAGAGGAGTGGACCACAGAGGGACCAGGCCCATAGCCAACAGACAGGCCCCACTCATAAATCCTCTCCACACTGACGCCTTTCCCCTCTGTCTCTCTTTCTCCGTCAGTCTGTCTTTTCTCTACTCCTTCCACTGTGCGTGCGTTTCTGTTTTGTCTCACTCAAACATTTTGCGTGTCTTTCTCTCCTTAGCTGGGAAAAGGGAGTTGTCACTTGCAAAATCAATAAAATGAGTCCATAATATGAACAATTTGTAACCCTCTAGGTCTATGTGCATGGCCTCTGTAGAGGTAATTGGAGGTAGGGAGAGAAATCAGCCCTATTCACTGTGGTGGCATCTCACCTGTAAACATGCACAATAACTCTAGTGTATGTAAAGCAAAATTCTGCCAAGTTTAACAGACACCCAGATGTCCTTTAACCTGCAAATCACCAAACCACACTGACTGGACTCTGCTGTTATCGGCTGCTCCAATGGTTGTGTAAAACATCAGCTTTAACACATCCTGAAAGCAAAATCCATAAGCTTTTGCTCCATTAGATCTTAACGGATTTCAGTTTAACTCCATGAAATCCTCATGCTCCGTCTGAAACAACACATGTTCCCTGGCCACAAAGATGTTGCTTTTAGAAGTGTATTTGTTTTAGCATAATCGTATGCTAACAAATTAAGTCTGAAAAGTAGTTAGGGAAAAGTGATGTGGTGGTTGGAGTTACTACACAGCTTTTTCACATACAGTATGCCCTATGCAGGTCTGTGAAAAATGATAATGGTAATTTTAATATTTCTCTTAAAACCTATGTCACAACCAATTTCAGAGTAGTGTTTTAAGACTACACTACCTTTGCCTGTCAGAGGTGTCAGTTGCTGACTGTAATTAATTCAGACTCAAATCAGTGCTTTCACTGTTAAATAAACTGCATTCAGTTCGAATAGGCCACGTCACTAGAGACATACATAAACACATAAATCGGCCAGTGGATTAGTCTATAAGTTTACCCACTCAACCCTGTGGAGTAACGCACTGACATTTGCGTGCATTGGTTCATCCAGCTCCCTGCTGCTGTAGAGGTTTAAGGCGAGACCTCTCTGAGTATGGTTGACCTCATAGGCCAACAACAACAAAACCCCAAACTCTGGACACATCTGAGAGCAGAGAAGGTGGGAGGCCAGTAAGGGTCGGCCTCTGCTCAAACAGAACTAGTTTGTACGACGTGTTGTCTGACCACGTTGGATATATAAAAGTGTTTATACTTGTTCCGAATGGCCACACTGGAAGGCAGAGTGAAAAGCCGGCTGTTTAAATTTAGAGCAAGACATTCATTGTGTTGCACTTGGTTGTTCACATGAAAAGTGACAAAAATAGTTGTCAAGAATGAAAAAAGACAGAGAGCTAGACACAGCTGGCCAATCATGGCGGAAGTGGATGTGAATGTCGGATTGTTGGTTTTGGAAAGTTACGGAAATGGTCAGACACATCCCCCTAATCCTAAACCGGAATGGTGCAGGGCGAGGGGGTTTCCGAAGCTATTTGACAAGCAGTTCTGATGGAGTATACTGGTGGCTTAAGATGCCGCAGGCCCTGTGAAGTAGAACAGCCTTCTTAACATGCTGTATAACAACTGAAAGTTGGGGGATTTCAGTCACACACATAGCGTGTAGTGGCAATATAGGTTGTTGGAGCTTTGTGCCATATCATACATAATTTTTCTTCTTTCTGCCTTTCTAGCTAGTTAGCATAAGCAGCCATTGCCACCACGACAGAACAAAAAAAAACAAAAAAAAAAACATAGCACCACCCACCTGAGCTCACAGTTTATTAACAGCCAGTCTAAAGAAAACAAAATATAGTAGAAACACTGTTTCATTGCAGAAATTAAATTTGAGAGGTGCTGCGCAAAACACCACAGCAGTGCAACTTAAACATAGATGGCTACTATTCCTGCCCCTCTGTCCACCTTGACTTCCTCCCCTTTCTCTCCCCAGCTGAGGTGTCGGAGAGGCAGAGATCTTTTCAGCAAGCAAAATGTGTTGTGAGTGGCAGAAATGAGATTGATTTTAATCAGAGAGCCTATAATTACATTGCTGCTGTTGTTGTCACTGATGCTGACAACAGCCAGCCCTCCTGTCTGCCTGTCCTTCAGTATGACTATATCTCTTTGTCTCCCTGCCCAAAGCCTGTCTCACTGTCAGTCTGCCTGTGTCTCACTCTGCCTCTCTGTGAACGTGCTACCTGTCTTCTTGTCTGCCTGGCCATAAGTCTGACTGTTTCCTGTCTTAAAGCATGTTCTTTTGTCTGTGTTTCTTTTAATTCCCATGTAATAAGCAGTGTAAGTACTTGTTTCTTTGCATACCCCTCTGACACACATATACAGGAATGAGTTTTGCCAGAAGGGACAAAGAGAATGGCAGTCTTGGAATGGCAGCGCAAAACAAAATGACCTTGATGTGATTCATAACCTTCTGCTGAAGTTTGTCTTGCTTCCTGTCTGACTAGTGTGTGTGTATGCTGACGCTTGTTTGTGTCCCTGTTTTACCTTGTGTATATGAATGTACTATCTGTTGTAATGAGTGACCTTGTGCATCCTTAGACTTCCTTTTTACAGCACCTGCCTGTGAGTCTAAGCTCAGCCATTCACATCTCTGTCTGTGTCACAGTTGAGACAAAGCACACAAATCGATTCAGGCTCATTCAGTTGGAGTGCTCATTTACAGTGTGTCGACATGCATTTCAGTTTTTGTAGGATGTAAACTTCATGAACTTCACATGGTTTTTACAAATGGTAACTAAATGTCTACTTAAATACAAACCCAATCACAGCCAAAGCAGAAAATTGACAAAAGAGATGTGTCCTTTAAATAGGTCAGTTGCATGATAGGAAGTATTTTTCTGTTGATTTGTTCGTGCAGAACTTGGATGACAAGAAGATTTTCTCATATTTTCTATTCAAAATAGTACAACCTTTATCTTACTGCCTCTGAGAAGCAATGACCAACAGTCCAACTGGTTAAAACAAAGGTATAAAAAAAGAATGCCATTGAGCAGCATACAGTAGAGCCTGACATGCATAATACTGTACTGCAACAAGTGTTAGCATTGCATTATAAAATCTGGATAACATTAAGTGTCATGTGTTGGCGGGAGTCATGTCTGGGGCTCACAGCTAAACAGCTGGACAATTAGAGCTCCTGCTGCCACTTATGGAGACCCAGGTGTTCAAAATAAAATTATTAAATATAACATGAAATAATCATATGAATAAATATATACAAAATATGTAAATAACTATGAAAACAGACTTTTGAAAGAGGATGTTTAGAACTTAAAACTGCTGGGGAAAAAAATAGAAATGACCTGCTCTGTTGTGAAAAGAAGTTTAAACATTTATTGAACTATTTCACGATTTTATGGTTATATCATATTTTTTCTCTGTATTCATTCATATCATTATTTATTTCATGATGTTTTATTTATTTATTTAATATTGAACACTTTGGGTCTCTACACTGTGTGAGCTTACATGTCTGAAAGTGTAAACGTTGATGAACAAGATGAATTGTGAGATGGAATATGGTAGACAGACACATAAGTAAATCACAAAGTCAAAATTTAAACTCTTTTGACAATAAATTTTGCGTTTCTGTTTTAAAAATAAAATTTTAATTCAAGATATAAAGGCATAATTAGGAATTTGAATAATTGGCTAATTTAATTATCCTTTGTTAAAACTTTTTTCTAATGCATAAATAAAATGAAAATGTAATTATCTGATTTATTATTGATTTTCTAAATGTATCTATATTTATTAATTTATTATAATTAAACAATTTAGCGCACACCAGACTCCATAGACTGGACCACTTAAAATATTTAGTAGTAAAGGTTAGCAGGCTAACAGTATATTTAAAATTGTGGTGAACAGATACTTTTGAGTTGATTCTCTCCTATTTAAAATAAGTCATCACTTAAGCTGCTCTTGTACTCTGGCTTTAGTAATTCTAGTGCAGTAGATGTAAAGACATTGATTTTGTGTCACTAAAAATGTCAGTAAGGTGCAAAACTTTGAATTGAACATAATTTTCTAAAATTAGAGCTGCAGGTCTTCATTGTTGTCAGGCCAAAAGGTCCCGTGGCCCTCCTTGTTCCACTGCGTCCGTCTGCCTGTTGGTCCACTTTCATGTTTGACATGGCAGGGATGCTGCGTGGTGAACTCTGCTGCCTGGTGGCGCAGAGGACTTGTGACACTGCTTATCCCCCACACAGTGAGATGCCGATGCCACTAGCAAGACAGAGTGGCATAGGTCAACTCCTCTCTTCTCCCTCCATCACCCTCAGCGCCAGTGGTCGGAGCGGACTCCCAATTAAATTACTGTGATTCCTTTATAAACAAGGTCAAAGACACTGGAATCAGCGAGTTAGGGAGAGTCAGAGCATGAGTTTGGACCAAAGAAGCAAAGGGGGAGAGGACAAGCTGAGAGATGTAGCGGAAGGAGAGAGATAGAGGATGGGTGAGTCAGGGTGGAGGGAGGGAGTAAAAAAGAGAAACAGAAGGGAAAAAGAGAGGGAGATTTGAGAGACAGAAGGAAAAGGCAGTATTAATATTCACAGACTCCCAGCGCTTCCTAAATATTTTATTACTTCCAGCTGTTTGATGTTAAGGAGACTCACCAGAGAGCCCCCCACTCACACACACAAGCACACACATGCACACACACACAAACTCACACTAATAAAAATGGATACATGCACACATCATAACAAAGCCATATTCACAAACCCACACGCAAGTAAATATCAACACACACGCACACAAACAAAAACTCACAACCACAAACTCAGTCACATGAACGACATGCACAGAAACATGGACGCCAACACACACAGATGTACCAGCAAACACACTTCAAACACACACACACACACACACACACACACTCATGGACAACAGCAATTACACATAGGTGCACAGCAGGAAGCACACAATAAAAACATGTATGTTTACAGCCCCAAACTAGCACACACTAAACCACATACAGCATAGATACATACCCGTACGTAACCATAAAAATGCATTTAATAAAACTCACACACGTGCACACAAATGCACGCCACTGACTGTACACCCGTCATAATCTTTCAGTCTTCAGTCTTTCAGGAGTTCTGTCACGTTTATTCATTTATTTATTTATTGGCTTATTTATTTATTTGTGTATTCATTATTCGTTGGACTGACTTTCTTTTTATTTGCAAGCTTGGTTCCGAGGGGAGAGTGGGAGAACATTCATCTTCTGATGAGAGCAGTCATTAATTCAGAAAAGACCCATCCCTCGCTCTCTCCCTCTGTCAGTCTGTCTCTTTCTCTCTGTCCATCAGACGGGCTCTCTCGCTCTGTCTCTGCCCATCAGCCTGACTTTCTGCCACTGTCTCTCCCTCTGTCAGTCTGTCTCTCCTTCTCTGTTTTCCAGTCTCAGCCAATGTCTCTTTTCTCTCTCTCTCTCTCTCTCTCTCTCTCTCTCTCTCTCTCTCTCTCTCTCTCTCTCTCTGAGTTTTCCAGCAATGCATTCTCCTTCTTCAGCATCTCTAAGACTATGTCCATACTAAGTGGACAAATTATGAAAATGCACTAGAGTTTAGAGTTGTCTTCTTATCTTAACTGCTACACAGACCCCGACCAGGCTTAAGTCATTGTTCTTTAAACGCTCAGTTTTTCCTGTCCACACTAAAATGTGAGGCCCGATTATTTCAGATTTATTCCCTATGGATCTGAAAAATATCAGCTAAGTGTGGACGGAGTGCAAAAATGGGCGGCTTACCGATTTAGCCGGCTTACCGATCCTTCAAATGGACAACGGAACCCCGTTACAAACTGCTTGGCTGCATTGGTGGGGCTGTGTTGCTTTAAGTTCCAGTGATGATGAAATTTGATCCAGGATGGCCAGTTTGAGTGACAGATCTATGACCCTTAAGGCTTATCAGATGCCAAAAGACTGCACAGCAGTTAGGATTTTACAAACAATTTTACAATGGAAAGTTATCACAGATCACTTTATTCTTCATCTCCTGCTACAAAGTAATCTAACACGAATGTGCACTTGTATTTACAGTTGAGGTCTATAGTTTATATACACTTGTAAGGGACATGTATATTATGACAGTATTGGTATTATGATTATTTCTGCAGCTGCTTTTTTGATTTGAACGATTCACAAAAACAAATTTGGTTTCCTTAGCAAACTGTGCGTCTTCTAGATATAACAAGATCTACTGGGTCAAAAATATACATGCAGTACAGCTAGAATTTGGTCACATGTCCTTTTGCCCTTTTCGCCTCATTTAGCAGCTTTTGGTAGCCATCAGTACATTTCTGGCAGACTTTGATCTTGGCAGAATTGGTAGAGTTCAACCAGATTTGTTGGTTTTCTTGCATTGACTCGTCTTTTCACTACAATCCACATATTTTCATTGGAGTGGAGGTCAGGTCTTTGGGGAAGGCTATTCCAAAAGCTTATAATTCCATGAGGAAGGATTTTAGTGGAGTGTCACAGAGATAACAGAGACAATCTTCGCAATCACATAGGTAAACAGTAAACGGCAATATGGCGTTCACATTTCTACTAAGTAATCTACCAGGAATGTACACTTGCATGTACTGTATAGTTGGTGAGGTAAGGTGAGCCAGCTTTGATTTTTTTGACGGACGACCCTGCATTTTTTTTTTTTGCAGAAGCCCTCTGCATCGGTACCACCGCTGTGCCAACCCCAGAGGTCTCCCTGAAATGAATAAGGGGGCTACGTTTTTTTCACATGTTGTTCTGAACATAGCCTTACTGTGGACATACTCATATATAATCCCCCCTTATTCTTTCCCTCTGCCTCCCTCTCCTCCTCCTCCTCCTCCTCTGATCCGTCTACCCCCTGTGTTCCCAAGCCTGTTAATCAGCAGATTGCTAATGAAGGCCTGAGTTCAAAGACGCACGGGGGGGGGCACAGAGCAGTAAGATAGGGAGGAGTTTTGGACCAACTGTCTGTTTGTCAAAACATGTCCACTCGTCTGTCTCTTTGCCTGTCTTCTCCTCTGATGTGAGTCCCTCAATGAGTTCCCTGCAAGGACCACAACACAGCATTTGCTGTTTGGGTTTCCCTTTCATGTTCCATTAAATGTGAGTGAGAAGGAGACAGAGAGACAGCCAGAGAGGGTGAGAGAGAGATTAATTACATGTTTCAATAATGGAGATTAATTAGTATTATTTAAACATTGACAGTATCAACTAGACGTCAAGCATTTTGCAAGGCACACACTAGAGTTCTTACTTTAATGGGTGAATGCATGTCTCTCCGTGGCAGCCTAAAAGTCATCTCTTCACATCTTTCTCCCTCCTTCCAGTGCTCCTTCAATACTGTACATCAACTCCGCTGGCATCCGAAATTGTTGTTTTCGTGTATATCATTTCGTGTTTATTCCTACCCATATTAAGCTTTACCAGCTTGAAATAATCTGCCTGACATTTATCTTTTGCTGCTTTGTTGCTTCCAGTACATAGACAAACCACAGCTTTTATGAAAGACAGCAGCACAGAGGAAGCTCTCAAAGTGGAAATGGTCAAGTTAGAAGCACTAACAAGTCAAACGCTTCTTCTCCCTTCCCTTCTCCTGGCTGATGCCAACACAAAAGTTAAAATATAGAAAGAGAAAAAATCAAATATAGTGGCCCCTGATGTCACACAGCCCCTGCAAAAATGCCAGTGTGTCTTCAGCCTTGGCCCCAATTTGAGAGAGTGAGGGAGAGGGAAAGAGTTACTGTAGAGAGGAGAGCGTCAGCTCTCAAACCACATCCCGACGCCACAGGCCGACTTCACCCTTTTTAACAGCACCATATTTCCCCAAAATGTATCAGACATAGCATGTGATAGCCAAATGGCAGTGAAATCTCTGATAAATCCAGGGACCAGTTTTTAACTTGAGGGAAGTGCTGTCTGCTAGAATTATTTGCAAGGGAGTGACGAGAAGATCTATAACTGTTCAAATACAACATCTAAAAATAACTCAAATATTTTGGCACTTATGGCCCCATACATGCTCAACCACATACACATACAAATGTGCACATATGCATGCAAACACACACATTCACCTACAGTAAAATGGGCAAGAATGGGCAAAATCACTTATAGCAGTGGTTCCCAACATCTGGATCAGGAACCCAAAAGGGTTTGTAAGAAAAATCTAAGAGGTTAAAAGTTAACTGAACAGGAAAGAAGAAAAAACATATTTCTTGTACATGAAATCATGGTCATTTTTAGACTTGGGTCTTAGTTCTTGTGAAATAATAGATAGAGCTTTTATTTTCTCTAAAAAATGTGTCAAATACAACAATCTGAGAAGCTAAAACCACACTTTGGTTGAATTGAAATCTCAGTTCAATCTGTGCTGTTGGTTCCCAAGTAGACATGGGTTCATTTTAAAGGGTCGCAAAAGCCAAAAAGGTTGGGAACCACAGCATCAACTACATGGATGGATTATGAGATGATGGGCCTCTGGGCAATGAAATGTAAGAGACCACCCCCTCATATGTAGCAGCCCCACAGTCAAGATTGCTTTACTTTGTATTTTTTTCTGTGCCCTTTTTGCAGGTTTAACATAACAAAGTGCTGCTGTTGGCTGGAAACTGCAGCTGAAAACAATGTGATCAGGACATCCCTGCTCTTGACAGCAAGAAATGGTAAGAACATCAACATCATAAAGAAGCACTGGCTTTGGGACCCGCTGGACCTGTTTTTGGAGGTCCCGTTTAGTTATCCATCCGTTATAAATGAATACTGTATAGAGGCAGGTATGGCTCTCACACACACACACACACACACACACACACACAGACACACAATGCTTAGTACAATGCCCAGTTATTGAGACATACCAATCTTGAAACCTGGACTATCCATTGACTTGTTTATAAAATTTTTGCTCATCCAGGGAAGGTAGGTATGCGTTTTTTCTGCAATGACCAGCTTCACATTTATGGCTTTACATAACCTAACGCTTGGGAGCTTTCCGGTATTAACCTGGGGTCTTTTGCTACTGAGCAGCTCCAATACTGAAGAGCAGCATGAAGCTACCCTCCATCTATGCCGAGATATGCTAGGTTGGTGTGAGGGTTTGAGATGTATACTGAAGTAACAAGATCTCTGGTCGAACTCTCACAAGACGGAGATGAGGGAAGTGAAGAAAAACCAAACAGCGGGCATCCGCCTCATACTCGGCTCTACAGGGCAAATTTGTGTGCGAGAGTGCATGTGTGTACGTTCGTGTGTGTGTGTGTGTGTGTATGTTGTGGGTGTTTGTGTATCCTTTCTCCAGCAGGACCCCCAGATCAAAACCGCAACCCACTGTCCCTCCCCGTGCCTCTCTTTCTCTCTCTCTCTCTCTTTCTCCATCTCTCCACCCCCTCTCTCATTAAAAACTGCAGACCCTGGCTTCTAATTAAATCCCACTTGAAAAGTCTTAAAGTCAGCCTCAGATTGATTCAATTTGCATTTCTGAACAGAGAACATTGCCTAAAAGGATTAATAAATTGGACGAAAAAAATGCCTTCTTTCTGCACCACGCCATCAGAGCTTGTAAGACAACATCCAAAGAGAACTATCCCCCCTCAACAAACGTCTATCCAACATATGCTCTTGCTCTCTCTCTTGCACGTCCCTCCCAGGATGCCAGCAGAGATGGGAAGTGTGTATCAGGACTTTGTGTGTGTGTGCGCATGCATGTCCTCGTGTGTGGAACAAGCGCAGAGTCCTCTGAGGCACAGTCGGGGAGGAGAACACACGCAATCTGACTCTCACTGTGTGTACATGTGCATGCGTGTGTGTGTGTGTCTATTTATGCCTGCGTGTGTCTGGGTATTTGTGTATGTGTGAGAGGGGCGACTTTGTTGGAGCGTGCCAGAGTGCTGAAAGTGACAAGGAGGCACAGTGGGAGAAGATCCTTGCTGTACTGTCTGTATGTGCAGAAACAGACCATGGCGGTGGAGCCATGCCATTGGCTAGCGGACACCTACAGCAACATGTTTGGAAATCCAAAAACACATTGCCAGCTAAGAGAGCCAGAGTCAATTAGTGTGATAAAATGAAAAGAGCAAGTAAGACATTTCAAACAGACCAAAAACTGATACCGCTGCCAAAAGAAAAGAGTAAACACTAATATGAGAATTTACATTTGCATTGACACAATATGTCTGTCTCGAAATTGTACATTTAGAGGCTCTTTGGATATTTGTATTATATGTAACTGTGGAACCGTGCTAACAAGATAAGAGGAAATTACCTTCTGATGACAGCTATCAAAGTCATCTGCAAATCAAATTGTGCAGTTTGTGTAAATGATTTGCATGTGTTTTGAGTGTGTAGAATCAGATTTTTTCAACCCCCAAAATATTATGAAAAATGAGACCCAACTTAATCATGCTGTTCGTGACTGTAATACCATTATCAAAAGCTTGTCTTTATCATGTGGTTACAGCCACATACTGTATATCTCTCCTTATAATTCCCCGTATAAGTGCTGCTTATTATGATTGTATTGGATCAGTGAAGATAATTTTGGTAAATATTGTTAAAAATGTACCCAAGGACTTTCACTCACTTCACTCGTGACTTTTTCTGTCATGAAAACATTTTGAAGACTCACAGAATTGTATCTATTAATGTGTTTTGTGTGTCCAATTTGTTGAACCTTGGGAAAATATGATTTATACTATAGCGGACTGTTGGATGGGACACATTGTCAGTGTTATTTGCCTGTCAAACTGGCTTGTATAATGGCTGATGGACTTTCATAGACTGCTAGTAGCTCAGTGGTTGAAGCCTTATTAATAAACTAGAATCACATGGAGACCCTGACAAACAGACAGGCACACAATATACAGTAGGTATGGCTTCACCGCATGACACTTGGTTTGCTTGTAATTACAGTAACTCAGGCAGAGAAACTAGAATATGATTAGTCCTCAAATGCATCTGATACAGAACTGTCTGAAAAGGAAAGTTTTATTTTACATAAATAAAATAAAAAAATATTCCTTGAAAGGGGCTAAAATCCATAATCAAATTTGAGTGTTTAAAGAGGATAGTGAGCGGCAAAAATGATAAGCGTCACTGCCCTGTGCTCAGGAAAACAAAATCATCATGATGAAATGAATATAGGGAGAGATAAGTGGCAGAATTATCTGGCCCTGCTTTGTATTAAACAACACTGACCCCTAGTGATATTAGTTAGGATCATCCAGAAAGTGATTTGCATAATGCCTGTGTGCATGCAAGTGTGAACACACTTATGTCTCTGCATGAGGACAATGAATACTTGAGTGTGCAACAATATTTCTGTATGAATGTGTTTCTGTAGGTGTATGTGTGTGTATGTTGTATATTT
The DNA here is from genome assembly GCA_002120245.1 of Maccullochella peelii. NCBI lineage: Eukaryota > Metazoa > Chordata > Actinopteri > Centrarchiformes > Percichthyidae > Maccullochella > Maccullochella peelii. Next base: position 36,365 of record LKNJ01000442.1, read on the forward strand.
TTGATTGTGTTGTTTCACGTCTGTGTGTGTTCATTCTGCTTGTGCAGGTTACATGCATGTGTGTTTATTCCTCCACATATGTACAATCATGAGAACATTATTTAAGTACAGAGCCTGGGCATAGAGTGTGTCCATGAGGGGTGTGTGTGTGTGTGTGTGTGTGTGTGTGTGTGTGTGTGTGTGTTCTAATAATGGTGCCTGGTGGACTGGGGCTTCCTTTGATGCGATGAAGGCCGACAGGCGTGAAACAGGTCCAATCAGGCGCGTGGGCGCTGCCAATTAACCCTTTTCACCGTGTGATACCAAACATAATTGCCTGGGGTGCAGGGGGCCACTGGGCCATGGCCTGCCCAGCGTAGGCTGAAATGGGCATTAGCAGTGCTGCCAGGTGACCATTACACACAATTGAACTGCTGGGTGTTTCTCCAAATCACACAGTTACAGTTGCTACCCAGGCCTAATTGGCATGGCATTACCAAATGGGTCCCATTTCTAATTTTCACACCTACAAAATTGATCTACAATATCTTTAGAGATATTGTACTGTGCCAGGTTTATTACACTACCAAAGGCATACTGTATTTCAGTGTTATTTTACTTAGATTTATTATCATTGTTGTGTTTGAAGTGTATAAATACATATAAATGTCTCTATGTGTAGTACATTTTGACATTGCCATTATTCTGTTCAAAATGTCAGAATAATCTGGAACAAATAACAGATAGAATAAATAGTTAATAAATTAAGCTTTGTGTGCACTGATAATCAAATTTTATTCATGTTATACGCAAGACAAATACCCCACATTTTTATTCAAACAACCAAAACTAGAGCAAATGAATCTAGAGCAGCGCTCTGAACAGCAGTAATGCTGCAATAACATTTACTAATATTCCATTCTTATGTCTTCTTTTAATATTCTTGCAATAAATTAATAATTATCATTATTGAAATGTGCTAAAATGACTGCTTATTATTAATGAAACTATTCCAAATTAAAGAGCTACATAAGAACTGAAAGACTGTTTCTTCTGTATTCTTACGAGTTTTAGCACTGCATTAAAAGTCCCTATAACACATCAAGATCCACTAACACTTTTAGAATAAAAATTGGCTTTATTGGCCAAGTATTTTTTCAGCATATAAGAAATTTGATTCTGGCTTCCAGTAAATCTCATTGTATTTACACACGGTGCCAAAAATAAATGTACAGGAAGATACGCACAGACATTAACAATGAAAACAACACGCAACAAAGATAAGGAGACATTAATGTATAGTTACTACTGTATGTACAGACAAGTAGATGCATACGTACACAATGCTCCTTATATAAACAACAAATAAGAAACTGCATACATTGTTTATGTACACATACAATATAACTGCATACAGAGTGCAAAAAGTGCAAGAGGGTGTGGGAGTGAAAAAATGCTGAAATAAATGGTGTATCAATGTCAATATTGGTATAATGCAAATACGTGCCAGCAGAGTATGAAGAAACTGTAGTACAGAAATGCCCAAGTTTGAGGTACACCTCAGTCAGGCTATAATGTAATAAGTTACCTTATATACTGTACATAGAGTAAGTAGTTTATGTACAGTATATATATATTATATTGTATTAGACTGCATTAGTTTAGCTAGATGTACTTAATAAACTGGAAACTGAGTACAACATACAGCCTGCTTATAAATCAATATTATGTACTTACATGTTATTGCACAAATTTTACAGTATATTACAGTGAATATAATATGTAAGTACTGTCGATATTTTGGTATTGCAGTGCAAAGGATAACGGATACATTTTTATTGGGATGGGGTTAATGTTAAACTGGGGGGACGGGGGTCTATTTTTTTTTTTTTTTTTTTTACATTATTTATCGTTTTCCCCCCCGCCAGGGGTCGTTGTTTTGTCTTTTATCCATCATCCAGCTTGCCCGCCGCCTGAATGACTGCCCAACAAGAAATGTTGGCAAAACACCCCCTCCTCATCGTGTAGAAAAAAACATGGCGGACAAGCGCTAAATCCACATCAGAAACAAACACACACGTTACACACAAGGTAAACATCCTCGGATACACCGAGCAACGTCTCCTTTTAGGCTCGGCTTCAGCGTTGAGTCCAGAACACCACTGGCTAGCCTCAGCGTGCTCCCGTTTTGCTAATGCTAATATTTATAACGAGCTAGGGAGCCACCTAGCATGCTAAGCTAGCATCCTGGGCAGTGGGCATGTCTCTGTGTAGCCGTGCGTAGCATAGCATGCTGGATGTGGTGTGTGCACAGCTGCACTGGCTGCATGCATGTTTGATTTCCATTCAGTATTATTTATGTATGATTACACCCTAGAGGTTTCCGCCAATGTACCGTTAACTTCCGAATAACATAATTAGCGATGCTGTCACGTAAATGAGCATCTTGCTCGCATGCAAATGTAGCACAGGAGAGGGCGGGGGGATGTCCCATGTGTTGGCTTTGTGTTTTGAATGGAGCTCAACAAATTTCGGCAATGTGCGACGTGATAGTTTGGTTATAAATGGAAACAGCGTCCCACGTAGATACCAGACAAGTGGTACTATCTGGACGTTGAGTTTTCAACACTCACTGGGTTAGCAACAGGAGGAAGGTGTACCTGCTGAGCTCTCTAATGCCAGTCCTCCTGTCACTTTTCTCAGACGGAAAAACAGGGAGCGGACCGCTTTAATTTGGACGCCATCCCCCTTAGCGGAGGAAAAAGGCGCACTTCTATTGAAAAGGAAATCACCCGGAGAGGAGAAACGCTGCTAAACGGTTATGAAGTTGTAAGGTAGGTATGTTTATATAAACAGCAACCCATCTAAGTGACCTTAGGGGTCCTCTGTCATTGCTCTTTTACTCGTTTTTATACGTAAGCTAGCATTTGTTAACTTATAACAGCTCTCATATGAAAACTGGTATGTGTTTTTCTCGGCAAATTCAAAAATTTGCCAGGTGGTTAACAAGTGGCGCTGTGTAACTTTACTGTGTTTACTCGTATGTTATGCCTCGCATGAGAGCTTGGGCTTGTTTAAAAAAGCTTTTGCGTCTTGCTGTCGTATCATACACTCTAAATCTAATCTAAATGTTGGATTATTTGATTTTATATTATGTCTAATAAATGCCACATTTGACTGCGGTCACTGTGGGACTGGAGGAACAGACACTGGAAGCACTTGTTACTGTCAGTTTGACCTGTTGACCTGTATGTTGTGTCTGGCTGGTAATGTTGGTTAGCCCAGGATTTGGGTTACAGGAGCTTCACGACATGTTTCCCTAACACTTGTCCACTGATTGATAAGGAGACCTTTTGTAAACACTCAACATAGTGATTTTTGTGTTTAACTGACTATGTGTGTAGCAATAACATAATAGCAATTCGAGCTGAGTTATACAACATTTTAAGAGAGGTGTTGATTCAATTTTGTGGTGATTGTGGAGGCTGTTTGTGGTGCTGTTTATTTTTTTATTTTTTAGCTTTATACTGAGAGATGTTTTTAATTTTGTCCACTCTGTTAATATCAATTACTATCTGTAGTTAGTACAGCAAGGAGCTTTAATGTATTTTAATCTTTAAATGAGTCTTTAAAATGTGAAAAAGCAAATTAAATCCATATGTAGTACATTGTTAGCATGATCTTGGATCTCTTTGTTGAACTTGCCTCTGGTTGCTCCCCACAATGACCCCCCTGTCTGGAAGGGCAGCTCTCTGGTGTCCCTTTGAAACACAGTATAATTTACATGTAGTAGCCTAAGCTCAGGTCTGAATATTCCTGAGTTTTTATTTGTGTAATCAGTCATTTGAGTTAATAAAAACTCTATTCATTACCCTGTTGTTAACCCCCTTAACATAAAGTTTTTCCCCTGTTTATGCCCCCCTTTTGTGAAATCTTATTTTGAACTTTTTTGAATATAGTGAAGTATATACAAAAACACAAACAAGAGACAACTACACACAGGCCCCACCGACATTCAAATAATTGTCCATACATGCCCAGATTTACTGTATCTCCAGTGTCCATAGCTGCTGTGATGGAAATTTCCATACAGGCTGGAATACATTGTCACAGTCCAGGGAATTACAATGAATAGGGTAGTTCATATAAACTCTACAATAAGCCACACTCAAGGGGCACATAAATCAACAAACACTACCTTGTTACAGGCGAGTCGATTTGCTTTCTTATATAATCAGTAAAGGGACCCCAAATCTTTACAGCATGAGTCAGTACCTGATCTCCTCCAAATAAAGAGAGGAAAACTGTTTTTTTTTTTCTACACATTTCCAAACTTCAAGGTGACATATCTGGTGTCTTTGAAATGTTTTGATCATGACTAAAATTCAAAACAATGTGATAAATTCAGTTGTCGCAGCAAAAACCAAAACCAAAAAGATTTTTCTTGTCTTAGAGTGGAGGCCACTGTTGTGTTGTGAGCTTGGTCAGTATTGTTGGAGCATGAGGAAACCCGTGCCACAGAAAGGTAAGAATTGATCATGCCATTCACGGTATGTTAACAGTATTTTTTACAAATATTTGTAACAAACAAGTATTCATAGTAGCTTGCTAGAAGCATGGCACATTTTAGTTTAAGTTCATTCCAACCATGCCTTTGTTTGTTTTTGTGTAGGCAATTCATATATTATCCTGTAATAGTCAATAATCCCAGACAATGTTTGGGGCAGTATTGCAAGGTACTGACTGATGCCAAAATCACCCATAGTTGAGAGCTTATTCTGTCTTTCTTGGCTCCTGTAGCTATAGAGTGGAAAGATGCCAGAAGGATCAAGCATGCCCGGAGTGGACGGCCCTCCCGGGTGCCGTCACAGTACCAAGGTAAATAACCCACCACAGCAGCCAGTGATATATGAAGTAAGCTTTGGGCAGTTGCAACAGGAAACAGTGCCGAAGGATTTGCCTCAGCATGGTTTCATTAATCATCAAGACAAAGTTTGCTACAAATGTTGATAATAGATTTTAAGCCTCATGTCTCTTTGTTTTTATGTTGGTTCTCACAAAACATTCAATTCAGAATTAATAAAAACTTGAATATTTCTCAATATTAGAAATGTTGTTATGATATATGAATTTCTTGTTGCTCTTGTTGTTCTTCTACAGGGCATTTCAGTTGGGAGAAATACCTGAAAGAGACGGGTACCATCGCTGCACCCTCTTCTTACTTCAGACAGGTGAGCAAGATTTATATGCCCACTCTTGACTATCTTCATCAAACCCATTTGTAAGCATCTCTCCTGTGATTATTTGATTACACAACATTCCCTCTCCACTGCTGTTATAATGCACCCACTCTCCAACTAACACTTGTCCATCATGACCATCCAGAGCCTCACACCTCCACTTAACGAGTTCAAGGCTGGGATGAAGCTGGAAGCCCAGGACCCACGAAACACCACGTCCACCTGCATTGCCACAGTGGTGGGCCTGACGGGCTCGCGGCTGCGGCTGCGCTTGGACGGGTCCGACAACAAGAACGACTTCTGGCGCCTGGTGGACTCCTCAGAGATCCAGCCGATCGGCAACTGTGAGAAGAACGGAGGCATGCTGCAGCCACCACTTGGTAAGGACACACAAAAATCACAAGATGCCGATTTTTAATGGTTTTCTACTGACTTGTATCTTTTCTACTTTTCATTTTTTAGGGGTTTTCAATTTGTCCACTAGGTGTCAGTGACTGACAGCACAGAATGTCAATGTGTCATGTTAATGCCTATAAATAACTTCCTGACACAGCTTAGAAAGCCACCTACCCAGGACATTTCTCTATTGAATACCCACGGGAAAAAACACAAGAGCACTCTCTTGGCTGCGTATTTATACTGTTATCTCAAAGTGTTGTTGATCGTTTTTAGGGCTAACAATTCTTTTCATTATTGATGAATCTGCAAATAATTTTCTCGATTAATCATTTGGTCTATGAAATGTCAAAAAATAGTGAAAGGAAATGGTCATCGTAATTTCTCAGAGCCAAGGTGTGACGTCTTCAGATGTCTTATTTTGTCTGACCAGCGGTCTAAAACTCAAATATATTCAATTTGCAGTAAAACAGAGAAGAGCAGCAAATATTCACACAGATTTTTGCTTGAAAAATGACTGAAACAATGAATTGATTATCAAAATATTTGCAGATTAATTTAATCCATAATCCATTAATCGTTGCGGCTCTAATTGTTTTTCTATGATGTATCTATGTCAAGGTAACCATGTTCATCACACATCCCTTGGCTCTAAAGCTGGCGTAGTTGTAACAACATATTGTCCCCTTCTTCAGGCTTCCGTCTCAATGCGTCCTCCTGGCCCATGTTCCTTCTGAAAACACTAAATGGAGCTGAGATGGCACCCTCTCGCATCTTTCACAAGGTACCTGTACAAGGCTCACGAGCTCAACACGCTATGACAAACAAATTGCTATCCTGTATCAGGGAGAAAACAAAGCATGTTTATTTACTAGTCATAGTTACTCATTACTCATTTATGCTAGAGTTCACCAGGATCTTTTGGTCCACCAAAGATGGCTGCCTTAATGTCTATGGAAACTTAACACCCATAGCAAAAATTCCCTAGCATTTGGTTGATTTTATTTTCCCAGTACAAATGAATGCACAGATACTCACACATGCCAACTTCATACCTGACCCCCTTTCTTTCTCTCCATGTTCCCCAGCAGGAGCCTCCCGCCCCGGAGCAGAACTCCTTCCAAGTAGGCATGAAGCTGGAGGCGGTGGACCGTAAAAATCCCCACTTCATCTGCCCGGCCACAGTGGGTGCACTGCGTGGTGTTGAGGTGCTGGTCACCTTTGATGGCTGGCGGGGCGCCTTTGACTACTACTGTCGCTATGACTCGCGAGACATCTTCCCTGTTGGCTGGTGCACCCTCACTGGAGACAACCTTCAGCCGCCTGGCACCAAAGGTCTGGACCTTAACAGTAGGCGGGAGGCTTTATAGAAAAGGGTGACACATGTTTGTCATTTTTTTTAAAGTGTCTGTTCATCCAAATTCCAAAAAAATATATCATTGCACTTATCTTTAAGCTGCCAGTAAGTGCATGTCGGACGGTCAGATAGCTTCGTAAACCCACACCTTTCTGACATCGTAATTGAAGGGGGGCTGTGTAATTTTCCGAAAAACAGACAATCTGGTATTCACACAACATCATGCAGCGATTAGCCAGCTGTGCAGAGGCGAGAGAGGAGCCAGGGTTTGAACTTCTCTCTCAAGCTCTCTTTTTTTCATTATTTACATAACTGCAATACAGTGGAGGTCAATTTTGTTTGTGGTGTTCAGAGCCTTTAAAAAAAGATCAACGGCAATACCTCTTTCCAGAAACACTGACCCTGGACATACTATCTACAGTTTTCATTAAGACCATTTCTTCAGTAAAAAGTGGTTCCAATGAAAACAGGTTCACTCGGTGGATTATCCTTGTTTCTGGAATAACATGTTGATGTTTACGTTTCATTTTCGAATTTCCGACACCATGAACACCACAAACAAAATTATGATCACCTTCACTGTATTGTTGAGACGGAAACACTAGAGACAGATATTTCAGAACCTCAACTTTAAAACTTGCCCTTGAAATGTGTACAATATGTACTCGATTGACACGTCCCTCTCTCTATAGTTACAACTTACCATTTTATCATTCTTATTGGTGTCTTGGGATCTGTGACATCACAAGATTCATAGCTCCGATCAACTTTAACCTGAGCTGAGGTCCAATCAGTGAAGTTCACTGAAAACACCCATGTGGGTGTGCAGGGCCCTTAAACAACCCAAGGTTGTTTAAAATTTGGTTTATTACTAGACAGGTTGGACGAACACATTACATTTTGTTACTATGTAAGAGGTATTTATATTTAGTATATTGTACCCAAATTGTAATAATTAAATTATACATAGAGTTGAATTAACACATTCATGACTAAGTCTCAACAAAGCTTAAATGTAAAATGTATTCCCGGCCTGTGTGTGGGATTGTATTGCACTCTAAAGATGTTGCTTTTATTTTGTCCAGTGTTGATAGAATCTGGGACACATGAACACTTTTTTTTACTAATAGAGTGCATATTGAGTTTATTGAGTAGTAGTATTTTTTTTTAATTCAGTTTTGCATTTTAAATCCAAGAACTGTTGCAGATTAGCAACTTGTTCGCCACAATAATGAGCAGATTTCGTCAACATATTCTACTGGGCTTTTAGTATAACTTTTCATGGTGTTTGTGGGTTTGGTTGCTGCATCGTGGTTTACAGTGTGATTTAAGCACGTCATCTGCCAGAAGGCATCATTAGCAACAGTTGATCCAAGTCATCAATATGAGTTTGCTATTTTTAATTCCTGATAGTGTTGAATCTCTCTCCAGATAGCATGTTCTTTTGAACTGTTGTGACTTCCAACATCCAGTCAAGTTTGTAAAATGTTAAAGTAGACATGCCTGTGGTTTGTGACACAATCTGACCGTGAACAGTACTGCTACGTTGTTTCTTGTTTTTCCATTTAGCAAACAAGGAGTTTTCTTGTCACCAGTCATTTTTCTCTTCAAAGCTGGAGGTTTTCAGTGGTTAAAACCATGTTTACTTTCTCAACTTGAGGAACAACAGCCTGAACCAGAGTTAGCAGTTTGTTATACAAGAAACTTAAAAGGAAGGAGTGGATACAAGGGTTAACTGTAATTATCTGTTAGAATCCACAGTATGTGAAGGAGTGGAAAAGGAAGGAGGGAAGTGGGGAGGCAGGACATGTCTTTGTAGCCTGCTAGTGTTTTATGAAGGCCTGGCACTCACCCAGTTGGCAGAGTGTGGGGCCATGACGTGGTTGAAACAAGCCTGGGTGCCCCTCCACAGGCCTCTCGTTGGCACCCTGGCTAACAGGGTCTGATCAGACGCCTCGGAGAGAACTGAGTTAAAAGAGGGAATAGAAATGAAGAGAAAAGACAGACATATTCTGTGAAAGGTGGATTGTTTACATTATCAGCAGATGATGGGAGGAGAGAAGAAGAGAAGGGAGGAAAAAGAAAGGAAGGAGGAGCAACGCAGAGGAAGACTGTAGAGGAGGACAGGGCAGGAGGAGAGGGTGAATCTGAGGACAGCTGTGCAGACAACCACACACTTTTGTTCGGGCAAGAGAGGTGAGTAAAGATGAATGAAGTTACAGAGATGCAGTCGGAGTGAAAGATTAAAAGCTCTTGAGAAGTTATCTTCCTGTAATATGAAGCTGGCAGTGGTGGCTTTGTGAACTCACTGAACTCAGTGAACTCAGGCAGGGGAGAGGGGGAAAAAAGAAGGGTTTGCTTGTTACCCGTTTGTTTGGCTGTATTTACAAGCACTGCCATTGATCAATGAATGTGTAACCTCGAGCTCTTTAAACCTTTTTAACATATTATCTAGGATTCGTCCAATCTGTGGAGGATAAATCAGGTGTCTTGTTTTTTCTTAGCTTCACAGTGGCTTCCCTATAAAGAAGTAGCAGTAGCCTGCAGACTGAGCTTTGCATTGATTGGTGTGCCCTTGTGAAAGTGTGTTTAATAAATACAGCCCCACGGGCCGAGACCTGTGTTAATGAATGTGGCCGCTCCTCTCATAAATCTGTCCTGGGTTGATCCAGGATAAATACCAGTGCATTTTAGTGTGTGTGTGTGTGTGTGTGTGTGTGTGTGTGTGCGTGCATGTGTGTAAACTTGCAGGTGCATGTGAAGCCATGCTATCCGGGCTATACTGTGGTTCTTTCATCTGTGTGGTTGTTTTTTTCATGCACACATTCTTGAAGTTTTGCCAGTTGTGTTGGCTTATATAAAGTACACTGCTTATTTAGTTGCGTGTAACATAGGCCCCTGCTCTAAATGGCTTTACCATGTGCATGTTCCTTCTGTGGTTCATGTGATTTCTGAAATGTTTCCCCATCAAGAAAGGAAGAGTGTGTGTGTTCATGGATGGGAGTTTGAGAGATCAATTTTAAGACCGTCTCACAGCTGTCAGCAGCTTGCTTCTTTATTAGGGTTTATTCCACAGGCTTTTAAAGTGTTCACACTTTTCTTCTTTTTATTCTAGCCAGCAGGGACTTGAAGGTAGACCCAAAAAAAAAATCATGTTTGATTACCTCCGTCCTTTCTTTTAAAATGGCTCCTTCACCTCTTGCCTGATATCCTTGTTTTTACTCTGCTTCATCTTCATCTTTTGTTGTTGGTTATGAATCACAGTTTATGCAGGTAGTGCCTGTCTGATTTCACAATACAATACTGTATTGATATATTGTTGTCCACAATATACCCACCATAATGATACATATTTCATTGCTTACTTTTAGTGTTATCTGGCCATGCAGGTGGTTTGGCTTTATTTGCTCAGGTTTTGAGATATCAGTCCATGGGATTAACCCTGCCAGCTCAATAAATTGGAAGTGAGTGGAATTACAGTGTAAAAAAAATTTTACAGAAGCAACATTCCCATAAATCAGATCCACAAACCTGGTTGTGAGAATTTTTCACTGGAACTACTTTCTGTCAAAGAATAAGTAGGAGTAATGGGAACTATATGTGGGAAGACATGTGGCTGTTGATTTTGTAAAATATAATTTCTCAATGCTTTGAATACCACAAACGAAATTCCAACCAACCTTTAATGTTGCGAGAGAAAGTACCATGGTTACCATTAGCAGTGTATTGAGGTCTTACTGCAAGACAGCGTATCATTATTCATTGCTGCATATATTATTTGCCCCTCCCTTAATCTGTCTACCATGAAGTAATTCTTATTGCAGTGAATTTCTCAAGAGTCTGAGTTCTGTGACCTTATTTATATGCAGAAAAAAAGCCAACTAAACCCCCTCGAGTTCACTGAAAGGTTAAAATTCACAGAATGAGCAGTTTTATGAAGTAAACTGGAGCATGCACTTCTTGATATAACCTCCCACCCTCTTTCCTTTTCTCTACCTGTTCACTCTCTCACTGTGAAGCACACTACAGTCTGAGAACAGTCAGAGATGTAGTGCGGTGTCCTCAGGCATATAACTGTGGAGGGGAGTTCAAGTGAAGAAAAATGTTTCACTGCTGAGAATGTTTGACCTTCTCTGCTGATGTGCAGCTGTGAGAAGGTCGAGCTCAGGTGCTATGAACAGTCCAGATTTAGTTCTGCGTTGAACAAACAGATTTTTTAAAGTTTGATGCTACATATTGTGAAAATTAAGTGGTACATTACTTGCTGTTCAGCATTTGAGAAAGGTATTTATAGCATAGATGAGTGATGGTAATACCTGATGAGCCACATGCAATGAGAGGGTATAATGAAGTGTGTATGACTTCTTGGTTGGCTGCAGACAGCAGCAGCGTAAAGGCTTCTAGGATTTGTGTGCAGTCGGGTACATGACTCATTCTGTTATGTGTGTTATGTGCATGTTACATGGTGTAGTGTGGTGTAGTTGATTTTGAATGAACCAATATATGTTTCTCCTGTCATTCACATCACATAACCACATAATGTAGTCTATTTCAGATTGGATACTCACATTGGTGAAGAAATATTTTTCTAAACTCATGAAAATAACAACTCTGACTGTGCAAACATTATTACATTTCTGTGTCCTGCCTGTGATTAAATGGGGAGCCTGGAGCAGAAATTCTTAATTAGTTCTTTTTTGCTGTTATGCCACAGCTCTTTACCCAACTCCCCCTTTTCTTGCATGTCTGCTCATCTTTGCTCATGCAGTAGTGTTGCCTAAGAGCCTTGGTGCATTGACAGACGGGAGTGTGGAGAGCCCAGCCATGCACCCCACCCCCACAGTGGGCAGACCTCCAGGTCAGAGAGGACGCAAGCCAGGCCGCAGGAAAACCAAAGTGACGGGGCCCTGGAGTCAGAAGGCCTCAGTTTTGGGACCACAGAGCATCCAGCCAGCCAAAGGCCTGGATCCCATCAAGGTCCCTAAGAAACGAGGGCCCAAGCCTGGCAGTAAGGTGGGCATGAAGTGGTTTAGAGATACCATCAGGGAAAGACCGTTGCCTTTAATTGCAGGGTCAATTCATCCAAATTTTAAAACATTTTCTCATTTACATGTAACTGTGTTATCATTGTAGAGTATCACAGCATGAAGAGTTGGACCCCCTTGACTCGGTGTCTCCTTTGCTCTTTGTTTGCAGTTGGGCTGGGCAAAGAGAGCTGGCTGGCTGGAAGATGCCATGGCTGGCCCAGGACGGCCAGTGACAGGTCCAGGGCGGCCAGTGACGGGCCCAGGGCGAACCAGGGGCAGACTGCCTGCCAACTGGGCACAGAGGATAGCTCTGCAGCAGGCCCAGGCTCAGGCAGAACCTATCAAGATCCCAAAGAAAAGAGGGCCCAAGCCTGGCAGCAAGGTAGCTGTCAAGTACATACACATTAACACATCACTGAACCACAGAATACCACATTATAGCATTTTTAGAAAACATAATACATTACCTATTAGCATTTCAAGAGTCAACAGTATGTGTTGTCCAGTGCTCACCTTCTTTACATCAATAAGTTGTTTAGACTGGAACTGGCCCAGTTAAAAAATATAATAAAACTAACTGTTGTTTTGACATTGCATCTGTTGAGAAGCTTGTTATATTTATCTCTGCTCTGCCCCATCCTGCTCTTGTGTCTGTTGTTAATACCTTTCTGGCCGGTTAGACTGGACTACACCTCAAGAGACTATGTTTCTAAAAATACTAAGCAAATTGAAAAAAGGGTCTTTCTTTCACCATGTTGGTTGTGTCTTGGGTTAAAATATGTAAATGAATGCCATCGTATTTGATAAAGTTTTTCAGATAAGGCAGATTGAGCTGGTTTCCATTTCAAAGGCACCAACAATTATAAAAACACAGTGGTTGTCCACAACAAATGTTGGCAGCATCCAGATTGTAAGCTGGCGAGGAAGGTAGCTGCAGTCATCAGGTCCCAATAATGTACTGAAGAGAGATTAATGGAAATACTTGGCAGAGTCATGAATTTTCCTTTTGATCTTCGTTTTGTTTTCTGATGTTACACCATGTTGCATCTGCAGGGAGGCACTTTGTTTTACGAGATGTGAAAATAATAACTAAGTGCAACATAAGAGTCACATTTGATGCTATATTGTGGACTGTTCCTATCAAATTTACTGATGGAACCAGTAAAGAGACAAATGCTGTAAAATGTCCAAATGTGTGTGTTTGTATCCAGAGAAAACCACGCGTGGTACCTAATCCAGTCCCCACGTCTCCTACCAGCAGCACCCCAGAGCCTGACACCAGCACTGTGCCTCTGGACAATGCCACCATCCCCAACTCTGCACTACAGGCTCCCACAGGTACTTGACATCCACTGACCTGGGCATACTGTACACTGTTATTGATGGGTATACCTTTATGGGATGTGTAAGACTGCGGCTCATGCTGTCACACACACTGTCACCGTGTTTTGTGCTGTGTTGGCAACAGAATCTGACAAATAGTGGTTAAAAGGTTTAAAATAAGCCTAGTGTTCCTTTTATTAAATTATAGTTACAATTTGGATTATTATTGGATCAAATAAGTCATCTAACCTTCAATATTGTCTCCTCTGCTTGTTGTTTTGTCCCGTAGTTTGTGTGTACCTAAACAAGTACGGCAAGGTGGGACCCCATTTGGACCAGCGGCGCATCCAGCAGCTCCCGGACCACTTTGGGCCGGGCCGAGCCTCTTCTGTGCTTCAGCAGTGTGTTCAGGCTTGTGTGGACTCTGCCCACAACCAGGGCACAGTCTTCTCCTGCCTAAAGTCTGGACAAGGAGGCGAAGTCATTTCAGGTGGGAATTGACACACTCATTTGAAAAAGGAATATGATTACTCTCTCTGTCATTCTCCTACTTCTGTGGAAAGTCCTCATAAAAGAGGAGTTTGCTTTATTGTTTACTTGTTAATTGTGGCGATATCACATCTTTGTTCAGTTATCTTCCATTAGAGCAGAATGTAGTGCTGTTGTCAAAGAATCTTGCTATTACTATGCTCTTGTTATGTGTAAATTCTTCTGTGAATGTTACATAAAATGTGAGGTCTAAAAACCTTTGCATAAAGCTCACTCTCACAACAGCTCTCACATTGCTTTTACTCATTTTTTTCCCATGACAAACAAGACTGTACACTTCCTTGATCAGAATTTGATCCTCTGTCCTTTGCCCCTGTTTGTCCTGTCTAGCCTACTTTGACCAGCAGCAGCACACCCTGACCCTACCCACAGTCAGCAGCGTCACCTACGTCCTCCGTTTCCTGGAAAAACTCTGTCACAACCTTCACTGCGATCCTCTGTTTGGCAGCCAGCCTGTAGCCAGAGGAGGCCTGCACTACGACAGTCACACATACACTGCAGGTCAGTGCTACTGCTCTCTACATTGTGATGATATTTGGTGAGCGGAAATGCCACATTTAATTTACAGCAGCTGTGTTGAGATTTTTGTCCTCATTAATAGAAGTGAATCTGATAGCTGGGGTTTTAAGGCATTTATTTTTTATTATGCTGGAAACCAACAGTAGACTTTACAGATTTTACAGATAGCAGTTAGATTGCATGTGTACTTATTGTTGAATTTGACAAGAATATAAGAATAAAACAGTGCTACATAATACAGTATATATTTTATATAGATCCTAGTCTTTAGGACACCAGTGTTCGTTGTGTGGTTGTTTTTTTTAGGAGATATAAACTCCCTACAGCAAAAGCAAATCTGTCTGCTTTACTTATGTGAAAAAGTTGGCAGTAATCTTATAAGAAACAAATCTTGTAAAAAGTCAGGGGAAGTGTCCCTTGAGTATCTGTAGAGTATGTTTTACACTGTTGTACAAAAGGCAAATAACTTGTTTTAATGTGGGAAACTTCAAATTCCATGGCTAGAGTTTAGATTTCTTGGGATCAAGATAAATTGGACATAAAAGAAATGTTGTTGGCTACCAGCTGTACAGCCATTTCATAGATACTGACAACAAGGTTCATTATTGGAATGGAATGAAACAAGTTGCATGGAATTTGCTGCTCATTGCACTCATGATGATTGCTTATTGTCAGTGCCATAGATCGCCTCCTATTGTTCTACTACAAGTCAAAACCTTCTAGTGTGATCATGTAGAGGGTTAAACTATCATAATAGTCATTAATTAATGATTAATGGTAAAACGACACATAAAATAGTATTCACTGACACAAACCAAGTTCATTGTATTTAAAAATGTACCTACTTTGACAGGTTCTATATTTCTGGTATTCAAAATACAAAAAATGTCTACTTTCTATTATTAATTTGTAAACCTGTTGTTCACTCCTCCATATGTGCTGGTTTTAGAGAGAAGAAGTTTTGGAGACAGCCTGACGACGGGCCCGGGCCGAGGCACCAAGCGGTTCCTCCAGGACTACAACAGTCCCCTGCCTCAGAAACTGGCCAAAATCCCCCGGCACTCCACCGATGGTATGCTACTTTTGTGATTGTCGTGATGTTTTTTTTGTTTTTTTTTTCATTTTATCTACCCTGGGCTTCAGTCCTGTACTTCATAAATTATAAAAAGGCATGATTGTCTGCTTGTTTATATTTAGACAGAGCTATTGAAATATATTTAGTTGGTTGGTATTGGTAGTAGTCAGATGGCAGCATTTGTCATTTTGCCATACCCACTTGCATTGTTGGATCAATGTATATGTGAGATATTCTGCTCCTGGTTAGTTAATTTCTGTTTTGCTTATATAATCAGTGGCTCTCAAGTCTTGAGCTGCACCACATTTTATGTGAGACATTTAATTCTAATAATCGACTGCTCTCTCCAGCTTTACTGGACTGCTCTGTCCAGTAAAGCCTTATATAATCATATAAAAGGAGGTAGTAAAACACGAGAAGCTCTTGGCTCAGGTTTTAAGTTCGGGGGCAGGAGGTTAATCATTTAATCATCTTTCAATTTCCTTAGATTTTAATTAAGTTAATGGAATGTTTGGAGAGATTTATGAAGAAGGGTAATATCCCCCTAAAAGGGCCTTCCACTTTTACAGAAGGCCGGAACACGCAGTCAAATCACTGTAGAACTTTCTGAGGGTTAAAGGCATATCACTGTGAATTATACCATAAGAACAATTCAGTCAGTTGCATTCCTTTTGTGATGCTTTTTACATGTAATATTTTAATCACTGTATGTTTATATTTGCTTTTCTTTTTGGCTGGTGGCCCCTTTTGTTATCTTGGTAATGTTTAGTGTGTTTGCATTGTCCCCAGGTGAGTCCTTCATGGAGAACAGTGTTGCCGTATCAGAGCACTTAAAGAAGAGCCCTCTCTCTCCAAACTCTACGGTACAAACTCCCGGCCTGAGGTCTCCCTCCAAGCTGCTACATCCTAACAACTCAACAGGTAGGAAGAGACACTGATACAGGAAACATTGTTGCTGTCTACGTTTGCACAACATATTAGTGCTTCAGTGTTGCTTCAGGTAGCGGTGAGACAGTGAAGTATGATCCAAGAAGTCAAGTTTGAGCAACAGATCCATGAGTTTAAAGGCTTATCAGACCCCAAACACTTCACAGCAGTAAATAATACTCTGACATAGGAAAGGCCCGATTCAAATGAATGAGGGGGCTGCATTTTTTCCACGCAATGCTGTTGTCTGTGAATGCCTAACACTTATCAGAAGAATCATATTGAATGAACTGTAAGTAGGCTTTAACCAGTCCAGCTGATAATGATACATTTCAACATTTGTGCCATTTACAGTATGTGAATAATAGATATAAAGACATCTGTTTGTTTGCTGCAAGAGTTGTACCTTTATAGATTTAAACCTTTCAAACATATTAGCCAGCATATACAGTCTGCGTGGTTATACATTTTGGGCTTCACCCAGACCCTCGTGGACATTAAGAGATAAGGCCATTTACATCTCGCAGACCCTTGCGGTCATTTGGATGCAAGAAGTATAATTTGAGCTTTAGTTGTTTTGTAAAAATTGATAAAGCATATCAGCACGGGACACATTGATTGGCAGATGTCCGATTTATTTGACAGACTGAAAATTGGCCCATACGCTAGGACAGCTCCAACCCCTGTAATTTGATCAACATGTGGTATTTTTCTGAATGGTGTTTAGGTATTGCAAGCTAAAGTGTGTTATGTGAAAAATTTTAGTAACATTACAGTATAGGCAGATGAAATACCCAATGAATGACTTGACTTTGTGGATTTGAGTTTGTTGCTTTTGCACACTTTGGCTCAGGCAGTTTCCGGGAAAGCCCGAGGCCCAGTGGTCAGGACCCCAACCTGTGGACAGTGGAGGATGTCATGCAGTATATCAGAGATATTGACCCAGTGCTGGCCCCACATGCTGACCTTTTCAGGAAACATGTATGTACTCTCTTACAATGGTGAAGATGCTTAAAATAACTGTATTCTGCATTAGAAAATATACATTTAAACATTTTGTCTCTGAAACTGCTATGTTATGATATTTAGAGACACTGATTTATTGTTTAGTACTTTTGCATGACTTAACTTGGTGGACGGCTTTGCTAAAAAGCAGTTCTTTCCATTTTCCATCCCTCCCTCTGTTACAGGAGATTGACGGCAAAGCACTCCTGTTGCTGCGTAGCGACATGATGATGAAATACATGGGCTTGAAGCTCGGCCCCGCCCTCAAACTCACCTTCCACATCGACAAGCTCAAACGGGCTTGAGGAGGTCAGCCGCAGCCTTCCAAAGGACTAAACTCCAACCCCATCTCCCTGTTCTAGGATCAGTATATTATGCACTGCATATTGGACATATACTGACATGTAGCAACTTCCATCAGACCACCATATCTGGTATTACATACCCCTGTCCTGACCTCATCCAATGAGGAATGTTTATTTTGTGTAGCACAATCCAGCCCTAAGGCAGCATGGGATACGTAGGATCACCCACTTGTCTGTCATCTGTTTTGCATTTCAGTATAACTTGAAGCGTCATATGTGGCCATTTTAACTGTAAAGGGCTTTTTGGCCTGCTTTTATTATGTTACATTTATTCTGTACATTTCATATTTTGTACTTCATGTATTTTTGCCTTTTTCAACGGTTTGTGTGGGATATTCTAAAAGAAAGAAAACCCTAAAGGAAGAAAAGAAAACACTACATTCATCCCAATAGTTGGGAATGCTTCTGATTAATGTCTCTGTTTGAGGCTCGATTTTGCAACTACAACAGGTCAGTTTTATTTATATAGCCCAATATCACAAATCACAATTTGCCTCAAGGGGCTTTAATATTAATTATGGGAAGAAAAACATGTTTTATGAAAGGAAGAAAAAAAAAAACACTATTCTGAAAATACTGCCACAAGGAAATCTGTCTTTTCTCTTATTCTGGATGTTGTTTACAATGCCTTGTCCTGTATTTGTTATTTGTACTTTTTTAATTTTTTATACTATATTATTAGAGTTCCTACATGGAGAGCCCTATCACACTTAACATTGTTCAATAAATATATAATAATTCAACTGCTGGTTTATTTTTTCTGTGCTTTTTGTTTTGCGATGTCAACCTTTAAAGCCACAATTTGATTATATCTTGTTTACACTTTTGTTTTTACACTCATACATTGATTTGTTCGCTTATTGTTTGACTTAGGACAATATTTAGTCCCTTTAATTTGCCTGACCTTTTCATATAGACTCATACACCTATCAGCCATAACATTATGACCACTGACCAGAGCGAAGGCTGGCCTGTGTGGTCCGATCCAACAGAAGAGCTACTGTAGCTCATATTGCTGAAAAAGTTAACTCTGGTTCTGACAGAAAGTGTGTCAGAACACACAGTGCATCGCAGTTTGTTGCGTATGGGGCTGCGTAGCCGCAGACCAGTCAGGGTGCCCATGCTGACCCCTGTCCACTGCCAAAAACACCTACAATGGGCATGTAAGCATCAGAACTGGACCACGGAAGATGGAAGAAGTTGGGGTTGGGGTTAGGGTTAGGGGTCGGGTTAGGGTTAATGGAAGAAGGTGGACTGGTCTGATGAATCACGTTTTCTTTGACATCATGTGGATGGCTGGGTGCGTGTGCGTCGCTTACCTGGGGAAGACATGGCACCAGGATGCACTATGGGAAGAAGGCAAGCCGGCGGAGGCAGTGTGATGCTTTGGGCAATGTTCTGCTGGGAAACCTTGGGTCCTGCCATTCATGTGGATGTTACTTTGACACGTACCACCTACCTAAACATTGTTGTAGACCAAGTACACCCCTTCATGGAAATGGTTTTCCCTAATGGCAGTGGTCTCTTTCAGCAGGATGATGCGCCCTGCCACACTGCAAGAATAGTTAAGGAATGGTTTGAGGAACACGACAATGAGTTCAAGATGTTCACTTGGCCTCCAAATTCCCCAGATCTCAATCCATTCGAGCATCTGTGGGATGTGCTGGACAAACAAGTCCGATCCATGGAGGCCCCACCTCGCAACTTACAGGATTTAAAGGATCTGCTGCTAACGTCTTGGTGCCAGATACCACAGCACACCTTCAGAGGTCTAGTGGAGTTCATGCCTCTACGGGTCAGGGCTGTTTTGGCGGCAAAAGGGTGACCTACACAATATTAGGCAGGTGGTCAATGTTATGGAGGATCGGTGTATATGCCACATACAAATGTAGGTTAGGCTTGTTTGGCATTTTGAGGCTGCAAAAGGTATATGTTTATATTATATTTACTTAAGTATGCAGAGTTAAAGTTGGCCAGTCAGTTTAAAAATGTGCATGCACAAAGATTAATTACATTATTATTAATTCATAATTTTATTTTAAAGAATACATTAAGTATCCTTTTACTGTTTTTTTTCCCCATCTACAGTAGTTGACCAACGGAGGGCAGTACAGCCCTGTCTACCTTTTTGCAGTAATGTCTTTTTGCATGTTTCTCCTTGGGACTCACTGACATGCACTGCCATGGGTGGCCATATCTCCATCTGGTAGACTCAGCGTGATAATCACAGTGATATTTTTATACCATGTAAAGATTACTTCATATGGTTGTTATTAATGTGTTGCTCCATTGTCAGTATCACTCCTGTATTGCTGTTTTAGTTTATTTTCCATTATTTAAAGAACCTCTCTTTTATCATTTTGTGAACCTATTGTTTATGCTGTTTCTTGTAAATATTGCTGTCATTTTTCTGTCAGTACATGAGTGGGCTATTAGGCTTGTGGGCGAAAAACTGTCTACTGAAGCAACTCGGCACGTGACAGAAAACCGAACCACATCCTTCTAGTGAAAACAGGAAAACACATCAGGTAGGGTTGAAACCAGTGACCAAACCCACTAAATCTGACTGACATGGATGAGTATGAATGTGTGTCTCTGTGTGAGCATATGACACATCTGTGCTGTGTTTGTGTATTATTCTCAGGCACATGTGACAAGCTCAGAGCTCGTGGCTGATGCCTGTGCTTGTTGATGTGCAATAGTAGCCAAATTGTTGTGCATGAAGCCAGTGTTATTTATAGAGGTAACTGCTTCTTATGCTGCATATTGTGTTTGTGAAGGTTGAGAAGTGAGTTTTTATTTTAGTTCTAACGCTACAGTGGGATTTTTATCAGGTACCATTCTTGTTTTGCTGATAGGGCAGCAGGCGGAGATCTTTAAACATAAAGGTGAACATTAATGGCTGGGTCCTCTGAAAATATACAAGCAAGATAGCTCATCTTTACTGTAAAGGCATACAGTGGTGTTGGGTACTTTAGGGAAATTCTGCCCCTGATATTTACCAACAATGCTGTGCAGTGCTCCTGAGTCATCCACTGTCTTTGCTCCAACAGTCATACACCATATAGAGCAGCGAGACAGTTTCAGTATGTCTGAAAGGAAGTTTTGCGGGCTTGCAGATCAGTAACAACTGTGAGAAAAAAAACGACTTTCTCAAGTCTTTGCTTTGGGTGCCATGTTATGGCATGGAATGCCATATTCTGTGCAGAATCAGCCTGGCCTGTTGCACTCTGCAGACAAGTGTGGGCACAGTTAGAGAGAGGCAATGCAAAAATAAGGTGCTCAGTCCACCACTTTCTCTCCAGCTGATACCAGAATTTACAGCATGCCTTTGGGCTGTCAGTTGAGGTGCTTTCAGTGGGGGTGAGGGTCCTGCTGGCCTCAGATCCTGGTGTGCCTGTGAAGCCCTGAGGCCTCAGTTCTAAAAGAATGAACTTGAATTTCTTTGTCAGGTTGATCTTTGGATCATGTTTCCAGATTGTGCAAACTCCTGGTTTATAAAGCATTATGCGCATTATCAAAATGTTCCAAGAATTGGGAGTACACAGGACCACACTTAATTTACTCCGGATGTGAAATGTCACTGTTTAAGGTTTATTATTTTATTTTGCAATGCAATGAGTTCCACATAAGCAGTTTGCAGTTTTGTCTATTATTTGTCAGTCGAAGAACAAAACTTCTGAGGGTTTATGTAACCAAATAATGAGGGATGGGAAAGAAATGTGACCTCGGAGGAACCCTGACATCTCAGGGACTAAGACCCAAAGCCTATTTTAAACAAAAAATTATGTTTGTTATATATGACATTGACTAGCCTGACAGCCATGTCTAGCTATGAATTTTCCTAAATTTGATTTCATCACCTTCCATAAATGAGGCCGCAAACCTGCTCTGCTTGCTTGTCTCCAGTGACTTTTGATTGGGAGATAATATCTGCTTGGAACTCTGTCTTGGCAGCCCCTCACCCCAACATACTCACCCTGTCAGCCTGGTGCCTACAGATGGTGTGGGACAGCTAATGTCAGGATTTTTCTGCGATGAAAATGTTGGTTACACGGCAGCATGGGTATTATCTATCCATGAGT
Organism: Maccullochella peelii; assembly: GCA_002120245.1. Classification (NCBI taxonomy): domain Eukaryota; kingdom Metazoa; phylum Chordata; class Actinopteri; order Centrarchiformes; family Percichthyidae; genus Maccullochella; species Maccullochella peelii. Next base: position 58,212 of record LKNJ01000442.1, read on the forward strand.
GCAAAAAATAAAATAAAAAAACTTAAGCACAGAAAGGCCCAGGTATAACAAATAAAATGACATGTGCATATGATTCTCCTTTGCATTAACACATTGATATTACAGTATATGAAGATTTCACTGGCAGGATAACACTTGCAAAGCCTTTCAAGAACTGCTCTCTTGTATTAATTCCACCCCCAGCCTATAGCCTGTTACTCTGCCTTTGGTAGCATGTGCTTGCCACTGTCACCAGATTAGCACGCAAGCTTAAAACCCTGCTCACAAAGACACTGTGTACAGAACATAGCTTGTGCTAATACTGTTTCCATCTATTTTAACCTACGAATCTGCAACTCTCCCGGGCTAGGCCAAATAATATCCCTGCTCTCATTCAATGGACCTGAGTCAAATAAAATTGCAAGTACAGGAGGTGAACACAACGATATTAACTTCTGAAAAAACCTTGCAACAAAATACTACCTTTGTAAACCTTATAATGTTCAATCTTTGTTTTGTGTCAGGTTCACCTCTACATTATATTGTACAGTAATGTGTAATAACAGGAACAACCTTGGTTTATTTAACACCTACCTGACACTGTATCAACAAAAGAATGAACATTTTAAGCTTCAAAAGGGTAATATTTGCAGGGCTTTTGTTTTGGATTGTATTACATTTCAGTGTTGCTGTTAAATGTTAGTATTTGCTTGTAATCTGCTTGACAGGTTTTGACACATCAAACTATAACAATATAAGAGTTTGAAAGGTAATTTAAGTTTGTTTCTATGGATGAATTAATTACGCGATAAAAACCCTTTCCGTCTGGTGATCTGTCAGTTAAAAGGCTAACAAATAAAAAAACATACTAAACAACATTTTAACAAGAGGTGTTTCCAGTTCAGCTCTACTGGATGTGCGCTGACACCAAGGTTAACTTTCTGCCACTGTTGCGAAGCCGCAGCACTGCTCAGTTAGGCTCTGTGTAAATCACACAACCCTTAAATATTTACCACCTTTAGACATTGTCGGGACACCTCGATGTGTTTGAGCCGGCTTGACGGAGAAGTGTCAGCTGTGTGCAGGAAAATAAATTATTTACCCCTCCTCCTTCTACTTCAAAGAGCTGGCAAACCATTCAACCTCAGATTTGGGGAGGGGGGTCAAAGGAGGAGTTGCTAGTCACTAGGCAACCTCTGTGTCACCTGCACCGACATGCCAAAATCAGCCACTTACCTCTGGAGGCTACACGGGTAAGTACACGGCTGCATTTAAAAGCCTCCTCATCTGGATTCATATGGAAAACAAAACAATTACCGAGGTACAGCTAAACTGTGTGGCTCCGGGAAAGAAAGTGTGATGTGATTATATTGCTTTTTCCCTTGTGTGGGAAAGAAGAAGGGTTTTGTTGCTTAGAAGATGCTGAGCTTTACTAAAAACCCCAGGAGCAGAATCCAACAGTGCAACAACTAATGTTTTCCAGAGAAGGCCTGTTGCATTAAAATATCTATGATATTTTATGCTTTTTTTATGATGGGAGCTTAAAGCAAGGGGAGGGAAGAGCAGTGTCCAATAAGACTGCATGTCAAGTGGAGATACATGGTGACTGTTCAGCTAGAAAATCAGGAAGTTCGGCTTGAGCAACATGTCCACTGAATGAACCCTGCCCTGAGGGATCTGCAGTTTATTTACCCCCTGCCAGCACAAACACACCCTACACACAGCCACACAGACACACACACACCCTACACACAGCCACACAGACACACACACACACGAATGGTTAACACAAAACATGCCCAAAACCTCCAAACTCTGTTAAAGCAGGCAGGTTCAAACATGCCCCATGTTGTAAATAAATAACTCATCCAGTCATCTGGGAAACTAACATTTTCTTCTCACTTTGACTGTGTATTTCACTCTTTGCTTTACAGTTATTCGCACTGGGGGATTCTTGACATGACTTTTTTTTTCTCTCAAAATTAGCACTCCAGCAATGCTGAGTTTAGTCATACTGTTTCAAAATGACAACTTTCCAGTACATCTTTATGGGATTTTCTCATTTACACCAGCGGTGGATCCACTATAATCTACCAACATAATGTAGGTGTAGGTTTAAGGATTACAGTGACCATAAATCCTTTATCTTCCCCTGGCTGCAACCCTGACATTGAGGTAACACTGTTAGCCTGTTTGATCAGGTTGTGTGCTGATGCTGTGAGTGTGTGTGCATGCATGTGAAGACCTGGCCATGCGTGACAACAGCAAATGACCACCTATCCATCATTGGCACTAGGTCCTGAGATTACCATGAGCTCAGGCTTGGCACCAGCTGGACCAAAGCCTGGAAAGAGAAAACTAGGCAGTACTCAATTCATAGACATAGACCAGTTCATATACCAATATGGGGCAGAAGAGAGGAATGTAGTCTGGATTGCATTCTGCATACCTCGCGTGATGTTTATTGAAGGGTTTTTTTAATGGAATCATAAAAGTGTTGTGGGAAAACCCAGCTGAGAAATCCCCGAAAACTAGAACAAAAAAAAAAAAAAAACTCCACCTCACTTCTAATTGTAAACTGGAGAGATCCTTACATTTTCTCTCCCCCCATCCTGTCTTGTCTCTTTCAGTTTGCCTGTCTGCCTCTCTATCAGAATGTGGCTTTTGGTCTCTGACTTATATTGAGAGAAAGCAGCAAGCTACCACAGGAAGAAGACACAGTGTGTTGTATTGAACAGTTGCTGTGGGTGGGCTGAAAACGAGAGAGTATGAAAAACAGAAGTAACTGTAAACGTCTCTAAGTGTCCCACCCTGCTTAGCCTGCGTCTAGACTGGCCTTTGTGAGACAGGCGGCAGTCATAACAAGGGATTGGAGAGAGCAAACAGGGCTGTTTGGTGTAGTTAGCCATTTGGCTATGGAGTCACGATCAAGAAACAAAACCTCTGCATTTAATTGGGGCTAAACAAGGAGCTTGCAGTGCAGCATACAATTATGAGATACAGTATATGAGGAGACAGAGTTCTGACAGTTCCCCATGCGCCACACACCAGAAGACCATCTCACCAGATTGGCACTGAGCAAGGGACCCAAAACTGTTACTAAGCACTGTGCCATGGCTGTTGGCCTACTTATGAGCCATTCTCTTGACAGTGTCAAGCAAAGAAAATACACACCCTTAAGCAAGCCTTTGTTACTTGAGCCCACATTCAGGCCAAGATATTTCAGTTTGGATCATCCACGATACCCTGTTTCAAATTGAATACATCGCTCTTTAACATAATTGGGCAGAAAATAGACACGGCTGCTTTAAGAGCAGAGTTGACTCAAAAATTGAGCAATAAGCAAACACTATTTCTGGTTGTGAACAACAGTGCTCTCATTTCCCTCTTGTTACTCACGATGCCCCTAAAGATGCCTTTGTTGACAATGTGAAAAGCTAAATGTGGTGATGCCATTCCCAACATGACCTCAATCAAGCATTTTCATAGCCCAGAGGCACAAAACAATCCAACAAACTCAGCCACCGCAGAGAATCTCTTTACCCTCATTTCATAATGAATGCAATTATATGAGGAAAATTGTTTTACTCCTCCAAATAGCTGTGGGTTAGACTGGAGAGGGGTTGTTTTTGAATTTGCATAAGTCATTTGTTCAAAGTTATTGTTTAGAGCCCAATAGTCAGTTTCTCTGACCATCCACTGGGAGAGCTGGGAAAAAGCAGCACCGTCTTTGAGTCAGGGCGTACGAGCTTTAAGTCAGTTAAACCCCCATCAAGGTAAGCATTCTTTGGTCATTTTCACCTCCCCCAACCACACACACACACACACACACTCACATTACCCTTTACACACAGCAAAGAAACAAATGTTTGGGATGCTGTAGAGAAACCAGTTATTCAAATGCTCCACAAACCTTTGAAGGAATATTTTGCACATTTTTACCACCTATGATGTCAGTGCATGGCATTTGCTTAGATAACCACCAAGAAAGAAATGTTGAAAAGTAAATCCCATTTGGATATCACTACCTGAGATGTACACTGACATATAACACAGCTCCTCTTTTGCTAACAAGCAGAGAAACATGTAATTATCGCCACATGTCAATCACATTCCCATCAGTGAACTTGTTGTTTTAGCAATGAAAATTGCAAACTGAGGAAAAGATAGGATACGGACAACCCAGGAGATGTGTGGTAGAGTATATATCCTTCTCAAAAAGCATAAATATTGTGTCTGTTTAAATGTTTCCATCCCAGACTTTAAAGAAACTGAGGTTTCCCTTCTCCCACAGGTTAACTTAAGCACGTAGCTAGCTTTCCACTGCCCAGGGGAAGAACTGTGCAATGAATGGAAAAGCAGGCCACATTTCTATCCAGGCCATCTTTATTGATCCTCAAAACCCCTTTCACAAAGACCACCCCCCCCATCTTGACCACAAAAAAAGGGGACAATATAAACAACCAATAAATAAGATTCTGCGTAATTAAGGCGGTTCTACATCTCCAATAGAACAACAGTGTGGACATGTTGGAGTTATACAGCTTCATACAGTACAAGTAGTAGGTTTTGTTGAGCACACCACACCTAAAAAGGCTGCACTTTACCAAAAGTGAACCACTTTTAAGATCTGAATGAGACTCCCATTCAAATGAGATAACATTGTACTTGTCACATCTGACTTCTGTGATTGAAAATCCAGGCTCTTTTTAAATGACCTTGTCATCTGAGCTTATTTTTAATACTATGCCAAATAGAATGGGAAAAAATCATGAGCAGAGAACCTTAATTTAATTTTCTCCCCCCTCCTACTCTCAGAAAAAAAAATCATTTAAAAACCACTTAGTTCCCAAAATGGAGAAGGTGGCTGTTCTTTATATCAGTTTTCTCAGATAGGAATAAATAAATACACCTTTTTACTGGTAAACTGTCATGGATTCCAGGTTTGGAGGCTACACAGTGTCATAGCATTGTTCAGAGTGGCTTTTAAGAATGTCAGCATTTAATTACATTCATGTCCAGGAAATGTGAGAGGTGGAACTAGGCCTTAAAGCCAGCCACACTCTGGCCACTAGCACATGTGAGACTCAAGCACTTTGTGTCCCCTGTGGATATCCAGAGTTATCTTCTGAGCACCCTGCGCCGCAACTTGGCTTAGTTGTACAGGGAGGTGCTCACTAAATAAAAAAAGTGGGATGAGCACTCTTCATTCATCCTGGACAATTCTCACTCCTCTGTCTCCATTTGTGCCTCTTTGCAAATCAGGTCCTCTCAGCAACTAACAGTGCTGGGCTGCTGTTTGCTGACAAAGTCTGAGATGAAGTCAAACTCATTCTGGCCCAGGAAGAGTTCTGGCAGCTCCTGGACCCGATCCAAGCCCAGCTCCATGACCAGCGAGGTCAGGGCCTCCTCGTCAATCATATCCGCATCCATGCCGTTCAGGGCCAGGGCCGGTCCGGCCATGTGTTGCATGTTAGCCAGCTGGGCCGGGTTCATACGGTACTGGGTCGTGGGCCCCATGTGGTTCCCACCCATGGGCCCCAGTGGGTGTCCATGGTACTGGGTGTTGAGTTTCTGCAGCTGCATGCTGGCCATGAGCTGCTGGGACGTTAACCCTCCAGTCATGAACTGTTGTTGTTGCTGCTGCTGCTGCTGCTGCTGCTGCTGAGGGTGCTGGGCTTGTTGCTGTTGCTGGTGCTGCTGCGGATGCATGTGATGCTGCTGCTGCTGCTGAGGATGATGCTGTTGCTGCTGGGGCTGACCATTATACATCATGTTACCAGAGGTCATCTGGTGATGACCCATCTGTGCCCCGTTCAGCTGTCCATTCATGGGTCCACCCACCATGCCCTGCCGCTGCCTCATTGCAGTCTCCATGTTGGCCTGGGCACCACCATAGTGCATCATCTGGCCATTGGGCATTGCCCGCATGCCCTGCTGGTTGGCAAGCTGCTGGTGCCCGCCATTCATGCCCATCCTGTAACCGTGGAGACTGGCGCCCGCTGAGCTGTGATTCATGGGCATCATCAGATGGTCTGCCATGCCTCCTGTCTATGAGCAGAGAGGAGACACTGTTAGGACAATGCAAGAGACAGACGCGATGTTTGGAAGCAGTAAAAACATTTAAAGAGGAGGTGCAGCAGGATTAAGACTGGCATAGCAGGAACATATTTAGCTGTCCATTTAAACCTGTGTCAAACTAGTTAATAAACACAGCAATTGTGTTGCATGTTGCCATGTGTGAGATGTGCAGTGCAATAGATTTTACATTGCTGTGGTCCAAACCAATATCATGCCCAGCCAATTGCCATATTTCATAGTCACCACACGCTTCACCTTCATTGAAAAGAAACAAAATATACAATTTTCCTTGTATTGTCACAATTAAACATCAAGTTAAACCACTGAAAACGCTTCCTGAAAAAAATATCTGCTAGGTTGTTTTGCCTATTGGCAAACACTAAGACCCGTCCTCGTGTGTTTAGTCTTCCTAAAACCTCCCCTCTTTGTGCCAATGAATGAACGCCCAGGTTGAAATTACAGGTTAACATACATTGTTTGGGTACATTTTTCAGCTAGATAATTCATGCACGACGGGATCGACGAAACAGAGGAAAAATGCGTGCATCGCGTAATGCATTGCTTAAATCCCATCCATGTTGCATGTCAGCTGAGGCAGAAAAATCTGTTACATTTTACTCACGTAAGGTTGCAACAAAGAACACTGACATCATGCTACATCTCCCCAACAGCTGAATCACCACATTTCTGGCAAGGCATAAAATGCATCAAATGCTTCGTTTTTCTCCGATTACTTTGTATCGGTTTGTTTAAACGTTTGTATTTGACAATTTCGCACACTGTAGCCTAATAATATCCATTTTGTTAGTCTCGAGTTTGAAACAAGGGAATGCAAACAATGGAGCAGCAGCAGCAGCCCCTGAGACCACCACGGACCGAAACCCCAATTTCTCCTACAAATTAATCCGATAAAAACCACTTACCCGTATCCGCGACGTTTTCACAAAGTTGCGCGACTTTGCTTCCGCTCAGTCTGTTTTAGTTTTCCTCTGCAAGGCAAATCTCCTCTGAATTACAGTATGTATTCCACAGGGTTACGCTTCATGCTCAAGCGGGGACGGTGTGCACAAAGACTGCCGCATCAGATCTTGAAACGACTGCCTATTTTCTGGGTCAACTCAGGGATTATGTACATCTAAAAAGCTCAGAGGAAGCCAGTCGGGGAGAGGTGGAGCCTCGGTCCTGCCTCTTCTTTGTTCCTATTGGCCCTACTTAATATAATTGTGCATGGGCGTAGGGGAAAAAAAGGGCTGTTGGAGAGCTGTGACACAGTAGCCAATTTAAATATCCTCCTCCCCACTGTTTCTTTTCGAAAGAATATTTGAACATCTTGTTTGCCTTCATAAGTAACTGCTGCTGTTGTATTTGATATGGGTAAATACAAGGGCTGTCAATAGGTTTAACTAATTTTAGATAGATAGATAGATAGATAGATTTATGTTTTTTTTCTATCTATGTTTTATGCATGTATGTAGGAGTCAGCATGCTTATATCTGCTGGTGTGTGTTAGACAGCGTAACACTGGCGTTGAAATTCGTGTTCCCAACTTGTCTGCACCTACTTATCTATTTGGCTTATATGTGTGTGTAGCAAGAGTGTTACCCTGGTATGTGCATGTACACTTCATTTCCAAGATGACTGAGATCACAGTTGGTCCATGTGACCTACCAGTCTGCTGTGTGTTCGCCTCAGCGAGGCAGTGGAGGGAGGGCAGAGGAATGTAGCCTGTGTGCTATTCTAGGCCACACTAGCTGCAGCGGCAGCGTAACTACTGCTGTGCATGGGTGTGTGTTCACCTCGTTTACGTGTATGGACTATGGATGCTTCTGTATCTGTGTGTGTACCTCCACTCTGCAGATGCACACACATCTTGATTGCCCACTTCAGGACAACAACCTCTTGCCTGCAATTGCAAATGAATAGAACCACTTTGGGAGAGCGGGGCAATCTATTGTCCAGGGAATTCGTCTATTAATGGGCAACCACTGGCATGCGTTTGTCATTGTTTGACATTGTCCGGCCACTTTAAACTAGTGTTAATAAGCCACTCCCAGGCGTGTGTATTATCTGAGAAACTCACCCAGCCAGTCAGTCCAAAAAAAAACACAGAATCAACATAAGTTTCTCTTGTGCTGTGATGAGCACTCTTTTAGAAGAGCATGTGTTCTGTGCAAGGTTACTGCAGTCTGTGACAATATGATACACAAGCATTTTAAAATGCATCAAAACCGTCCTTATTTTTATCCCAGGGCCAAAAGCTTAATGGTGTCATTTGCATTAGAGAGCGCAGGCAATGTGTCCAAACCTTCTGGAGCTCACCAATCACATCATGGCGTCTGTTTAAAACCCAAGATATTTGCATGAAATCCCAATCAGCCATGATTGTGGTGGAAGATATGCATTTTGTAATTATATATCCATTGAAAAGGCTTGCGTTGTTGTAATTAGATGGTGGATACACTGCAGTCTTATCCCTTTAAAGGCTGTTTGTATGTATGTGTCACAGATTTATCCACATCTCTGGCTGTGGTCTGTGGTTTGGGGATGCCTTGCCTGTGCATTCCCCCACCCCCGGCTTTTATTTGTTCGTGGCAACCACACCCCCGGCCATTATTATTATTCACTACTTATTTGAGAAAATACGGTATGAAATGTGAGTAATGATTGCTGAAATACAAGGTTTGAGTTCACCTGAACTCCCAAACCGCAGCTAAGTCTGCTTGTCTCTGCCGTTGTTTGCTCACATAGAACCTAACGTTAGCTAGCTGTCATGTATTAGCAAGGTTTGCGCTCGTTCCAGTGGATCTCTGCCAGACTAGCATATTACCAGTAACAGTCACCCAGCCCGGTTCTATGTGAGAAAACAACGGCAGAGAGAAGCAGACTTACTTGCTGTTCAAGAGTTCCCGGTGAACTTGTGTAGGCCATCGTCGTAGGTTTGCGGTGATGCCAGAGGCTTCAGAACAGATGAGAGGATGGCTGGTTCAGCAATAGTGACGGTCTACTATGCTTATTTATGCACCAATACACCAAAGCAAATTCCTTGTATGTGAAAACCTACTTGGCAATAAATCCAATTCTGATTCTCTCCTCAGTATGCAGATTATACGTCAATCACACTCCACGCCAAACAGTGACAGAAAGTTGAAACTGAAAACTACTGACATTGATGAAAAACTGACAGTGTAAAAAAAAACCCTGACAGTGTAAAAAAAAAAGACTGTAACTGAAAAAAGAGTGGCATGAAGAAAAAATATGAACATTGCCACTGAAAAACACATCCGAATGCAAAAACATATCAATTTAAAAAGGAAAAAAACATGTGATGCCTATGTTTTATTTTTCAGTGAAACTTGTTTCAGTGCCAATACAACTTTTTGCAGTACAAATGTTTCAATGCCAATGTTACCTTTTTCAGTTCAGTTTTTAAAGCCAAATTTTATTTTTGATGCCAAACATTAAAGTCACTGTCCTGGCTCCATAATTTCTGTGCTTGTGTGTGAGTGTGCATGTGAGTTTTTATTTCAGGGATAAAGAGCAAGAGAGAGAGTTAATGTGACTGTGAAGTGTTGCTTCCCTTCCCAGCTTGGACACACCCGTGTGTCACACTGTAAAACATGCAATAAAAGTGCAGTTGCAGGGTGGGTTGATTTCACACAGGTTTCACCCTCAAACAGGGTCTAAAGAATTAGTAGCTTAGCTTCACATATTCGTGTTCTCAGCAAATTAGTATGAGCTTTTTCAACCTTTGATGAGTTCCCTATAAAAAGTCTCAGCTTTGATCATTGATTCTTCTTTAGTGACAGCTGACAACAATGTAGCCAATAACTGCTTTGTCAGAAGTACAACCCCGGCCTTCCTACTTGAGCTTGGTTGCAACAGTTGGCCTACTCTGTCGGTGCATCATCTGCCTATAGGCACTCTGCATGTAATTCCCGCTGTGTGAGGTGCCCGAAACTACTTCCAGCAACCTTACAACTTCCTAGCTGTTATGAAGTTGCCAATAAAAACATCTAGCTGCCTCTTTCAGGCCCTTTATGCCAGACTTCAAGGGAGCCGCCAGACAGTCTCTAGAGATGTAGAGGCCAATGTTCATTGCTCCTCAACAGGGTCTGGGAGTGTGTTGAGAGCCCCCTTGGAGCAACGGCACTCACTGGAGTGTAGTGGAGTGGAAGAATGATGTTCTGCACAGAGGGATTGCCTGCTGGATGATGCATTCACTGCCAACTTCATCCCTTCATCCTCTGCAAGTTGATAGAGGAGAAGCTTATAGAAACTTATAAAAACAAGATATTCCATCTGGCAGCCTGTTGGACATACACAGCACAGTATCTCTACCTGAAACCTATTTGAAGTAGTCCTGTATGCTTATGATAGTATTGCTAAGTTTGAACCTAGGCCAGTGGCTGATCAAACTCACTCTGTGCAGTAATACCACTTTCTATGTTCTGCAGGCTAAGATGAATGACTTATCCTGTGTCTACAGAACTAGACGATAAGATGGACAGCTACCCATCACACTATGAGCTACAGTAACTGTCTATCAGTGGCCACTGAACCAGTCCCCCGAGTCATCTTTACTCTCTGTCACCATCAACTAACCACTGATCTAAGACCAGCTGACTCAATCCTACCTACCTGACTAATCCTCCCAACGCGTTCTCTGCCAGTAATTACAAGCAATGTTAGCAATGTATAGAGCCTTATGGCAGGTACAGACATGTGGGTTTATAGTGGTGGAGCCATACAACTGAGTACTCAGGAAATGCAGCCACATCCTTAAAATAAAGTGCTTTCACTTGCATGAGTGGATTGCTGGTACATTTCTGTCTGGCTCATCTCAGATTAAACAAATATTCACTGTGTGTGTTTTAATACCTGGCAAATTGTTTAAGGACAATGTACACATGGGCTCCTCCAGCAGGCAATGGAAATATAAATACTTAAAAAAAACTTATTTCTGCTGCTTCTTGTGGTGGTGACCTCTGACTTTAAGCCTTTTCAGTTGTGGCACTCACAGGAGTCAACCAGACTAACATAATCACCTAAACACTTGAAACATAAAATGTAAATGGATAACACACTTTTCAAAACGTCCCAGAAGTTTGCTCTCTATAATTAACTCAAGACATAAATGAACTACGAACTGTATAAACTATGATTCACTTTTGATAACTTTAAACCTATTCTGTTATCATTGCTACACAGCGTCAACATGAATTGACACTTTGTTACATTGCATAAGGTGACTGTCCATCTTATGCAATGTAACAAAGTGTGTCCTAGTATGCACATTTCCTGAAGTCAGTTTGCCTCTCTCTCTCTCTCTCTCTCTCTCTCTCTCTCTGTGGGGGAGGGTTGTTATTGTTCTGGTAAATGAGAGAGTCTCTATAAATACTCCCAAGGCTTCCTTCTCGGTCTCAACCACCAATCAACAGTCACTGTTCAGCCGAGCAGCTGAGAGAGAGCAATAAGCCTGAGTCAAGGCTAACGGGGGAGGGTCTGACTCAAACATACTGTGGTGGAGAAGTGAATGAGGGACTTTGGACGTGAGAGAGGGGGAGAAACCTGGTAACTGCCACTCACAGACCTGAGGCCACAAGTGGGGGTGAGGCTTGAGTGAAAGTAGTGATTAGGTGGGGTTGGGGGTGGTTGGAACGTACCACATTAAAGCAGCTTTCCAACAACTTTTGTGATCATTCCATGTGAAGTTAAATTAACATTTTCCCCCTTAAAACAACTTGTTTTTACACACTTATTTTGTGCCACTTGAAAAGCCAGAGTAGGCCTGATCTCTGTATGAGTTCTAACAAACTATTCAAGAATGATCCAAGAATGGAGTTGGTAAGAATTGGCTCATAGTTTGTCTGTGTGGAGAAAATTAGATCAGTCCTGTTGGGCTTGACAATATAACTGAAATCAATATCACAATATTGATAAGATAATTTTTTCAACATCATAATACAGTATGTAAAAATATGGCTGATGTATGCACAATTATATAATAATCTCACTGTTTTACAAAAAAAACCCTCACAAAATTTTCAGTAGCTATATTTTTTAGCTTATTACAGCTTACAGATTTCTCTAAAATATTAACACGGTATAATTATATTGTCCCATTATGAATCTGATGATAGTAATATTTGTAATTTTCATGCAACTCTGACAGAAGTAAAGGGGAGAGGCGGTATGGTCTCAGTGAACTAGTCGTGTAACTGCGTCAGAAGGTAAAAGTGTTTATAGCTATTCCAAACGGCCACACTCAAAGATATAGATCATAGAGAGAGGTGAGACGTGATAATCGGTCCATTATAAGTTAATAACGCACACTTTCAGACGGTCTCTCTTGGGAGGCATTCACAGTGTTGCACCTGGTTGTACACACAAAAAGTGCCAGAAATAGTTGTGTAAAGAATGAAGAGAAGTTCAAACCCTGCTCACATTCTCACCTTACACCTGGCCAATCAATCACTGCTTGGAAGGAGGGTTAACAATTTTTGTAGTTTAATCAGACAATCTGACAATCATGCCAACTTTACACAGCGATTTCCAGGTGTGAGGAGGTGTCACAGTAAGGCAGGGTTTGATGTTCTTTCTCAAGCTCTGTTTTGTAATTCCTCACATAACTACTTCCGTACAACAGAAGCGCAACACCCCAGTTGCCTCAGAGGAGAATCTGTCCAAAATTGTGTGCTCTTATCCCCATTTGTCTCCATTCTCCATCCCCTCCCCCCTCTGTAACAGCTGGCTTTTTGTGTGGGGATTCAGAATATGAATGATATGGTGTATGACTTTGTTGAAGCATACTGAGGCCTTGAGTTGACTGACTGAGTGGTAGAAGGAAAAGAGTTGTCATAATGTCTCCAAGAACGCAAAGTTCCTGTTAGCCGAGAAAGTCGAGACCATGAAGGGATGTCTGAGGTACCAGATAACCACTGAAACAACTTCCTCACTATAGCTGAGAATTCCCAGCATACTTATCATGATAGCAAAAACATGATAAGTAGTATTAGTCCCTGCAGGTGTTCACAAACTCACACACAATGCTGACTTAATGCAAGCTATACATTCTTCTACAGTTCTCCCTGGTTTCATGTATCCAATCCTGGCTCATTACCAAGCAATGCAAGTCATTTACAGTCAGCACAACAATCCCACTGCCTGCATTTCCAAGCAACACCATTCTTCAGCATTTACTAGCCTGAGGGATCATTGTCGAGGCAAACACTAATCATGTCCCCTTCACTACACTTCCTGCCTTACAGCCACTGATGACGTTTCCAGTTACCTCCAGGAACGTGCACATGCAGCGCAGGAGTGAGGGGGATGCACAGACTGGATGGACAACAACAGCCAGCAAGCAAGAGTTGTCAAACAAGTAGCTACTATGGAAGGAGGGAGTGGGGGAGAGTGGGAGAACACAGTGACGATGTGAAGAATGACCTATTAATCATTCATTATCTCCCAGCACTGTTAATGAGGTGAGGACTCTTAAATAATTAGCAATGTGACTGAAGCATATTTCCATAGCAGTAGCCTGAGGACGTGGAGGGCATTGGGGACGAGTGGGGAAGGGAATATGGGATGCCCCAGCCACAAAAAAGAACAGCCCCCACACCAGCTTAGCAAACAATAACTATCCTGATAGTGGGCTCTGGGAGGCATGGACAGACAGATAGAGACAGACAGAAGAGAAGAGAGATAATGAAGCTATACGCAATATTTAGACAAGAATGGGCCATGGAGGAAATAACACACTGAAATAGTTATGTCTATATGTAGTGGGCGTTTAAGTTGTTCACCCAGCAGCCTTCATTATCCGTCTGTCTCATTTCAAGAGGGGCAGGCCAGGGCCTTCAGGCTTTTCTAACACACAAGTCAACGGGGAACTGCGGCCGGCTAGCACCCCAGCCTGCCATGGGCCTATTCATCTTGCACAAAACACACAAAAGAGCAGACCATGAGCCACATTCTTGACATCCAACCTCATCACCCCCACAACCCTCCCACCCCTGGCCCTGACTCACGCCCCTCCCCCAGTGCCTCACACCAGCTAGGGCAGACAGGAGCTGCTATGCTACACCACCTAACTGGCTGGCTGGCTGGTTAGAGTTGTTTAGTGGAGGAAGGGATACATGGAGGGAAGGGAGGGTGTGGGAGAGAGGGGGCAGGGATGTTTTCTCTTCAGTCAGCTAATTGACTCACAGATGTCAGGAGGAGTTGGGTTTGTGGCAGGGGCTAAAGCACCCAGGGACACTTTTTCCCTCCGCAAACAAACATAACACCTATACACATGCATGCAGGAAAAGGCTGTGCACATGTCCGCACACATGCATACACATGTACCTGTGGCCTTAAACCATCTCTGTTTCTCTCACACAAAACTATTCAGTAAACAAATATGTCTCTGTGTTGGATGGGGGGATTGGGGGTGGGATTTGTTTTTTTTTCACATATCCAAAATAAATCTCAAAGTGTAAATATGACAGTGAGCTGTAAGGTAGTTGTGACTGTAGCTCAGACCTACAAAAACACCAGGAACCAACAGCCTTTTGTGGACAATAAGAATCTTCTGTTCTGGGCATAATTTCATTTTTTGTGTGTTTACCATCTGGGGAGCCTCTATGTCTGTCAAGCTAAAGCAGGTCTCATCTACTGATACATTGGTGCAATAACACTCGAGGCAGTTCAGATGTTGTACAACCTATGGTATGACCTATTTTCAAGCCAAGGTTTCATGCCATGCCATGTTTGCACACTGCAATTTCATCTCCTACACTGCAGAATTCAAATATCTTCTCTGAACACCCAAACCACTGACAGCTGTGTGTGTGTGTGTGTGTGTGTGTGTGTGTGCACATGCATCTGTCATCATGTTCATGTGTTTGTGTGTTCCAACTAGACTGCTAAACAGCTGAGCCCAAATTGAAAGTCAGTGCTGTCATTCCCTATATTTACCAAATGACTCACTCACAGCAGAAATCTGTTTGGACAAACAGTTAGTATTCAAGCAGTTGGTTGCAACATCTTTGACAGCAGCAAAATAATTAGGAGGGAAAGTGTGGGTGAATAAGGAAAATATTGCAGAATTACAGTGGTGGACTGCTAATACGCTAAAAAACAGAGTAGAATAGGCTACCCTTGGTCCTTGGGGTGGTGATAAAATTACAGCCAAGTTCTAAAAGGCACAATGTTGCATCTTTTAAAGTGCATTCAACAACAGTTGAGGGATCTGTACATTTTCAGAAATATTCATCCTCCAGAGGGGCATTCAAGAGAGCAATCATGCTGTACTACCAAGAAAACACAAATCATGCATTATTGAGTTCCCCGAAAAGCTCTGTGCTTGGGTGAAGTTCCCCCTGTGGCCTTAGTCCATTGGTCTTCCCATCATGAGGTCTGTTAATGGTGGAGCCATATCCCGCTCCTACACGGGCGCTGACAGCTAGACGTCCCCGCCAGGAAACAGCTAGTCCTCCTTCCTGACTGGGAAGCCTATCTGTGTTACACCACCATCGCTTCTAAATGTTGAGCAACGTCCTTGTGAGCACATGTCTTAGCGGGTTAACACATATGCCGCATATACACATGCACAGGCTCCAGCACAGACACACAAACACACACACAGGCCCAATCCACTCCTCACTAGAGCTGCCTATAGTCCGCCTGTCCTCTTCCTGTTTTTCCACTCACCCACACTGTTGTCACTCTGGCCAGGAAGCTGTGGGAGAGATATGCATGACAAAGTCTCTCTTTATTAAATTGGCAGAGTGTCTGTAGTGCTTTTGGAGTCCCTGTATGTGTGTGTGTGTGTGTGTGTGTGTGTGTGTGTGTGTGTGTGTTTGAGAGAGAGAGAGAGAGAGAGAGAGAGAGAGAGAGAGAGAGAGAGAAAGAGAGAGAAGGAGAACAAGCACTAGAGAGATGGGGGTGGGGACCTAAGCCAAGGGCTAGAGGCTTATCCAAGATCTTCTCTAGGCTCATCCTTGGATATTGCTGTTTGAAACCATGAATCAAGAACAGTGGAGACAGAATAAAAACCAAAAGGCCGCTGTAACATATCCATAACAATATCCATCCACTGCAACAAACTGTCAAATAACATTTTCAGATACTGATTTAATAAATACCTGAACTGCATGTTCAAGTATTTTGCTAATATGAATATTATCCAGTGAATATAATATACGTAGTTCAGTTATAAATAAACTATTATTTATACATACAACAGACACTAGCAGTCAGAAGCAGAGGGTAGCACAGTTAAATTCAATGGAATCGTTGTGATCAACTAAACTGGCGCTGAGCTTTTGCACAGAGTTCAACTTTGGTGGACTCAATTTTGCACCGTTGACCAATTATAAGCCATCTTAACAGCACTGACCTTTGAGAGAACGGAGACAAAAACGGATGAAGCTATCATATAAGCTCTGTCCAATTTTATTTAACACTGCTCTGTCTATCTAGAGTATAAAGATTCCAGAAAAGAGTCACATTTCCTTGAATGGACCTTTGCTAAAACCCGCCCCTGAACAGCTAATGTCCAATCACAACTTAGCTACCATTACTAGGCACAGCAGACCTGTCAAGCTTTGGATTTCTCTCCACATGCCGAGTGTGTACAGGGTTCTGAAAGAAACAATACTCTGTATCTAAAATGTTCTTTCCAAATTAAAACAATTAAATCTGGCTTTTGAAATAAAACATAATATATCTTGGTTGTTGGCCAAACCAAATCACACATTTTGCATTTTGGGGGTGAGAGGGAATATTTGGAGCCACTATGACATCTTGTTTTTGCTTAAGAGCAACTCCACCCTCAAATATTTGATTCCTATATGTAGTTTTAGCCTAAATGTGAGTTATTTTCTTAGGGAACTTTTGCTGTTTGAATATGACTGATGCAACACTTATATTTGTATAAAACCCTACATTATTATTTCCATTTTTGCAGGCAGCAAACAGTTGTGCACAGTCTCCACGTCCATGTGCATGAGATAACGACTGGGAGGACAGAGGACAAGATAAGACATTGTGCTCTGCGGTCAGAGAGTACGCCCTCTTCTCCCTCTTTCATTCTCCCGCCTCTTCTGTGTCCCTCTTATCTGCTGCCTCTGTCTTGACCTCCACCCTGCTGCATGGTGTTTAGTCAGGGGAGAAAACAGCATGGGACTGGAACAAGTACAGAAACAAGTGAACACTGTTAAAAACAGTCTCCACAGCACTCCTCTCATAGAAAAATAAATTTCATAATGCCCTCTTTTTGCGTTTGTTCAAAAACAGCTATCAAACTGTTGCATAATAGAAAGCTTTCAGTTTTGTATGCAATGCATTGGCTAGTAAAGTAAAGGCTGTTTAAGCTGCATGCTGAGGATTTTTAATACCTCAAACATATGGAAAGACATTTTACGGACACGAAAAAGCCTCAAAGCATGATGTACCTTGTTACCAATCTCTGATTACGGCACTGTTACTGCAGCAATACACTCCAAAATAAAATATAACTGGCATGTTTGTGCAGTAAAAATGGCTGGTTTATGACCAAAACAAGATTTCACTGCAAGTTTGGTGGTTTCGGTTCATCTTTTCTTATGGCTCTCTATACTCCCCAGTACAGTATACTGCACTGCTCTTTAGCCTTTTCATCCTAAATTGTCTAGTTCTCTCCCTGAGTGCATAATCACTTGATTGTAGGCACCTGATTAACTTGTTGAGCCTCTGATTTATAATGTGACTTAATGTATCAACACTGATGAAGGCTAGGTGGCTGAAAACATTTTGTGCTCTTTAAACAAACAGGAACGACAAGTGTACAATACAGACTTTTTAAACGTGTTTACTAAAGTCAATTTTGTAACTGATTTGAGTATATGAAAAAAGTTTGCCAACAAGTTTACACTGGCATTCATTAATCTCACATCATTCACTAGCAGTGCTGTAACATGGCGATATCATCTGATGTTGCAACTGCAAAGATTACCACAGGCTGTGAGTTAACACAGGCCGAAAACCGAGTTCCAAAGTAGAGTTGAGGTCTTTGAAAAAAAGGAACCTTATAGTCAAACTCACTTTTATTGATGTTGAAATGCAATAGGCCGTGTAATGAATTATAAGGTATTTTATAATTCTGTGTTTGTGTGACAAACATCAAGTAACTGTTGTCACATGGGAAA
Source organism: Maccullochella peelii (assembly GCA_002120245.1). Lineage (NCBI taxonomy): Eukaryota > Metazoa > Chordata > Actinopteri > Centrarchiformes > Percichthyidae > Maccullochella > Maccullochella peelii. The sequence goes on from LKNJ01000442.1 coordinate 76,445, forward strand.
AAATGTAAAAACACTGTTAGAATGGTAAAAAACTTTAGTTTTAGCATCATATGGATCATTGGCTTTTACTCTTTAAAAAATCATCGCAAAAAAATGATCAAGTATCACATCTTTTCTCATTCATAGCAGCCACCTGTTGGTTTGTCAGTGTTTCTCAGCGGTAGACAATCATGGGATCATGTTTAAAATTGACATCATACATGTATATATAGTACTATATATATATATACCCTATAACATTCTTTACTGTCATGTGAGAACTCGTATAACAGTCTCAGGCAGTCAAGTGTTCATAAATCATTATTGCTATTAATATGCAGCAAATCTATTTTGAGCTACTACAGTATGTATAATATCATATAATAAAGTCCTACCTAAGAGATTCAATGGATGTCTGGGTTTAACAGAGGAAAAAATCAGACGTTATATACCATGCTAGCTTTGGGAAACTAATAAGAACGCATGCTCATTCATTGTGCCAGTGACTCCTAGCTGGTCAGCGTGCCTCAACAGATCTGGAAGAATGAATCTCTGCTCACATTAAGGTGTCAACATGCTTGAAACGAACTATTTTGTACGATGCGTGGGTCGATTACAGTGGTCTCCCATATTAAAGTCTGATGTTTTGTTGACCCATCCATCCACCTCGACCTCCTCCTTACACAGACTTTGTCACTACATAACAAGGTCACCTGACTTCCTCCTTTGCTCCTGTCATTATTACTAGCTGGAGGAGCTGATGCTACTGTTCTTCTTGGGAAAACAGTCTAGGCTAATCGCACTCAGTCCCTCCAATTCCAGCATCGGAAAGATGTGGGGTGAGGGGGTTTCAGATGCTGTTCAACCAGCTGACAAGCACTTTGGTTGAAGCATACTGACGTCTTAACTACAACAAAGGAAACCAAAAAACATTTTGATTCATTTACAAAAAACGACCATGTCTGTGGTGAAAGTCTGACAAAAAAGCTTATTTTGATTTAGTTTGATTCTTCCTTATCCCAAATCTCATTCTTATGGAAGGTAAAAAATCTCTCACTTCTAGTTATGGAGACATAACTAGAAGCAAATGTTTTCTAAATGAAAACAGGCAGCAATCAGTCACTGGCTAGCAAAGACTTTCCACTTAATAATTTCCCGGTTTTACTTTTTGTTCCAGCTGGCTCAGCGAAAAAATTTGAGCAGTAGATGAAATAACTTCACACCTCCAGTTGCATTTTGGGAGGTGTGAAGTTTATTCAAAAATGGTGACACGAGGTCAGTTTGCCATTTCTGCCAAGGGGAAGAAAACAAGTAGAAGCCATTCCCAAGTCAGCTTTAGTAACTCACATCCTTGTGAAAAAACTGCGATCACCCTGCTGTGATGTGCCATTTTGCCATGAGGAACTGAAACACCTACACAAACCAAACAACACTGTTGATGTGTTAGAACAAGTTCAAAAACACTTTTGAAATGTTTTGCAGTTTAGAGCTGTGAAAAACCACTGCTACAAGGCTGCTGTTCTCTTTTAATGTTTCATAAACTTGCTGTCATGCCAAAATCATTACATACACATGATAAGAAGTGAAAAACCAACAATAGGTTTGGTGATCCGGGGTGGACAAAGACATCCCTATTTGACTATGGCAGCAATTCAACCATAAAAGCATAGCTCATTTCCATCACTTACCAAAAGGACAATGATGGCATTATCACTGAAATGGGAAGAGGTGCCACAAGCTGCCTCCTGTGGGGATTTCCTGGCAATATAGTGATCAGGACACACACTTCTTCACACAAACATAAATATCATTGCCTATTTGATGGGCTTTGATGGACGTATATTCTGCTTCAGCCAGGCGGACAAACACCTGCCACCATTTATCAAGGCGTGAGCACATGACTGTTTGACTTGTGATGCATATGAGTCATGAACAAATTCATAGGATGGCAAAGGCAACTCAAAATCAGTCATAATTGTCTAGATTTACAGGCTACCCTTAGATAATTCTCTTGTTCAGACATCAGGCTTTATGTGACTGATAAAGTGAGATTCTGTTCTCAATTGAGGATGGCAGGGAGGCAGCATTTGACAGAAAACAAAATGAAGTCTGTAACCGCAAAACACTTTTCAATTTTCCAGTCACGACAACTCTGCTATGAGAAACAGGAGTGTCTTCCACATTAGGCTGTTTCACTGTCAGACAATTTCATCTCAAAAACCAGTAGACTATTCAGTTTCAATAACAGGTTTTGCAGCAATGAGGCAGTAGAAGAGCTACAGTTTAGAGCAGCTTCCTTAGTGCAACTGAGTTCAATACAGGAAAAAAATTATTCTTCACAGCATAGCAGAGGAGTCTTTGTGAGAGTCTCCCTCTGACTCACTTCTTTGTTCCCTGTCATAATACAGCCATACCTAGAGCCATCAAGGCTTTTCAAAAATCCCTACAGCATGTAAGCTGTGGAAATCAATAAGCTTCAAGTGCTAAATTGTTTGCTAGCCATTGATCGAGTAGAATCTACATCTCTGTAATGCAATCTGCCTTCTAACAAGCAATTATTGCTTCCTCTGCTTCAAATCCAAGCTTCAAATCCATGAGTTCAAGTCCCCTTGCCTTGATTTGATTCCTAAGAGACAAATCTATATATTGATGCCCCACTTGTTTTCCTTAGCTGATCTTACAGGTGTGAGGTTGAATACATAAAGGTGTGTGAATGTGTATGAGTGAATGGTGGAGGGACACCTACATGTGAACCACCATTGTTGGCCATCACAGTCATGTTTCTGGCTGTTGATAGTTACAACTATCCACAGACTTATAACAGTGAGTGAAATCAGTGTGCCAGACCACTGAATACACTTCATTCTGCCTGGCATGACATGACCTTTAGATACTGTTAATGCATTTATACATGATAAAACCACTGGTCCATGACTGCTAAAATACAGCTGGTCATTGAGAACATATCTGAGAGCTATTGTTCAGTTCAACTAGGAGAGACTAATTGAAAGAAAGGTTTAGACATTTATTAAGGAAATTTGTGTTTTATTCACTGCACAATATAGTAAAAGCTGGGGAGATATATGAGTCCTTGGTTATTAAACTCAATCCTTCATGGAGTGATCTGACCCCACGAAAACATGAGAGTATCCCAGATGGAGTACAGACAATGCTGTTGCCAAACACCATAACAATATTAAAGGTTTGACATTCTGGGAGATATGCTTACTGATTTTCTTGCCGAGAGTTAGATGAGAAGATTGCTAACACACCCACATCTGTACGCTAAATATGAAGCTACAGCCAGGAGACAATTAGCTTAGCCTAGCATAAAGCCTGGAAACAGCTAGCCTGGCTCTGTCCAAGGGTAAAAAAATCTACCTTCCAGCACCTCTGAAGCTCACTGATTAACACATCAGTTTAATCCATACAAAATCTGAAATCAAATTAAATCGTGATTTTAAGGACAGACACATGCTGGAACTAGCTGGCCAGTGACTACCTGGAGTCTCTGTTGGTTGCCTGAAAAACATTACTGTGACGACAAGAGTCCAGGAGGAGTCTGAGAGAATAGGTCCAGCAAGTTTTTACCTATCTTTTTTTTTTGTTGTTGATGTTGTTTTTTGGGGGTTAATTAGTGAGCTTTAGAGGTGCTGGTAGGTGATTTTTTTACCTTTGCACAGAGCCAGGCTAGCTATTTCCCCCTGCTTCTAGTTTTTATGCTAAGCTAAACTTACCGTCTGCTGACTCTAGCTTCATATTTAGTGCTCAGACATGAGAGTGGTATTGATAATTTCATTTAACTCTGGGCAAGAAAACAAATAAGTATATTTCCTAAAATATTTAAATATTCCCCTGAGCTTTTGCCTGAAGAGCTGGATGGATGTGACCTGAAGCTCGATCACACTCTGCGGCTAGCTCTGATTAACGCGAGGGGTCGAGGGATGGCAGTGGGTTGCGTCAATTGAGCACTAAAATAACAGCTCACAGCGTTCCAGAGAGGAACTATTTTAAAACTGGACAGCAACAAGATAACAGAGGTCATGTCAAAATGTGACCAACCTCATATTTTAATATCATTTTTTTAAAGACAGCATGAACGAGAAGGGGAAAATGGAAGTTTGAACGTTTATATTTCCATCACAACTGGGCGGCAGAGGAAGATCATGTGTTATGATCAAAAGCTCCAGAGCAGTTTCTGACTGGACCCTGTGGTGAGTGATTTTTGTCAATATGAAAAATTGTCTTCCTGATTGACTCATTCTTTTATCACAGCCTCTCTGTTTATTTCTATGTTAGTGAAGACTCTATCCACTCTGTAATATGGATAAAACCACTCCCCTCGACCACACATCTTTAACAGTGTGATGCAACTACTTGACATGAGAGGAAACAAATGAAGCCAATGAGTAATCTGGGGTATCTTTGCAATTGACAGCAAGTATTACAGAGAGGGTGCAATCTGCTTTAAAACCATGTTTGGAGCTCAACAATCAAGTGAAGAAAACATGTCCCTTCTGTATTGGTGAGATGGTGATTGCCTTATCAATATTTGAGGGGCAAGGTGAGTAATTTATGGGTTCACTTACACAGTGACTATGTAGCCAAGTGGGGCCTTGCCACCGTAGTCTCTCCAGACTTCAGGGGCTTAAAGTGTGCTCGTAAATAGTGTTAGTGCAGTGTGCTTATGTGTTTTGGGGGAGGGTCAGGAGGCTTGCAGGACTGATCAGTGCTTGTGTGCATATTGTGAGACTTTGCATTATGTATGCATGCGTTGTGTGTGTGATTGTGCACACATGGTATATTGTATTACAGGCCACAGCATCCAATCTTCCTTCCTTCTCCTCTTCTTTCCATTGAGACCCCCACTCTGTTTCTCCACCAGGCTTATCTTGCCCAGCCGTTCATTCTTGCAAGAAGCTGCGTTCGGCAGAAAGAGACATCTGCTCAGTGAGAGAATGCCCTAATTATTCATGACCATTTAACCATTCAGGATTTGGTCTGCGCGACATATGTGGTGTTTCTCATAAGTGCGTGTCAGCCACACTTGTTAATGGCAGTTTCATTACTGTTGTTTTGTATTCTGTACCTCCAAATTATCACAACACAGCGTGCAATAATTCTGTTCTGTCTACCAGTTATTGGTTATTATAATTCAAGACAAATATATTTGTGTTTGTTGGAAGGAGAAAAACACAAAACAATAATGAGGATGGTGTGTTTTCTCTCCCCTTATTTTTTCTTTGGTGTGTTTTTCTTGTAATTTGCTGCTGTTTGGATGTCTATTCTCAAACCTGTGTGACATCACACCGATACCTCTATTATTAGGCACTCTGTTTTTTCTCAGGTGTGTTCAAGAAGAGCTCTTTAGACTGGATTTCAGACCCGCACAAACATAAACAAATGCCCAAACTGCTCTCCAGATTTGTGTTTTTTTCTTTTTTCTTTTCATCTGACTTGACTTCTCATGCGCCCTCTCTCTGCCTTTCTCCTCTCCCTCCCTCCCTCCCTCCCTCACCCTCTCCCTCACCCCTCATCTGTTTGTCCTTATCACAACAAAACCTTGTCACCACGGTAGCTGTGGCCACGTAAATCAGCCCAGCCAGCATCATCTGTTCCCAGCTGTTTACCTCCAGCCAAACAAAGGAGTCTGCCTTTTTGTTGTCGCTGGGGTGGAGTGCCGCGTCGGCTGAGGGCTGTTATTCAACAGCGCACGCTGCTATCAGCCCCCCTCTCTGAAAAGGCCAATTCAACACAGGGAATCAATGGAATAGGAAAGGAGGGAAGATGTCAATGTGGGGGTTGTTGGACACTTGGAAACTATGAGCAATCCTTCTTTCTCAAAGGAGCTAAGACAGACAGGGCACAAAGGAAGCACATCACAAGCAAACGTGAAAAGCAAATAAATAGTTCCCCTCTTTTATCAGCTCAGGTGTATGCAGGAGCTGTTCTCCAGGGAGGAGGGGGTTCAGTTTGTGTCTCCAGAGGAGGCTTAGCAAGCGTCGGTAGGAGCAACGAGGTCTCCTTTGCATCTGCAAATGAGACAGAACCCGGCTGGCCCATGTCACCTTGGCAACAGGCCATCAGCACCTCCCTCTCTGCTATATTAGCAGCCATGGTTGTCTGTCTGCTTGTCAGTCTGCACCCTGCCTCCCTCCGTCCCTCCACTGCAGGTCTCATCACCACAACAGCAGCAGCAGTAGCAGCATCCATCTACCTGACTAGACCCAAAGGATTAAGCATCTCCCTAAATCTTTCATTGAGACCGGCAAATAGAGACAAAAACAGCATTATAAAAGATGAATGCCCTAGGCTTTTGTGGGTGTCCCAGTGAATCCGGCTCAAAGCAAAGAATTGGTAGCAGTAACATGCTGCGGTCATGAAATTTACATGCTGTGCCAGTGCCAAGTGATGAGAGGCTGGCAGCCTGGGGTTTTTAGGTTTTTGCATAATGCGTGCTGTTGATCAATTTAGTGCCAGCCAATAAGTTGCATACAGATACCAGGCAGGTCTGTGACACTGCAACTAAGACTGTTAAAAGAAACATACAGAGCTAACTCATCTATTCAATCTTCACTGTCGATCTTCAGAAGGTTCCTGATGTTTTGGGTACACTGCTCAAAGTGAGCTGCTGTTTCAGTATCATGTGTCAGACAGATCAGTGACAAAATGTTTCTCTCTTCCTCTTTAGAGCACTATTTTTAAAACATGCAGGACTGTCAAATGCTGTCTATCACACAGTGCTTTGTGGCCATGGAGTTTTGTTGTCTGTCACATTTTCCACCTCAGTCTTTATTGTTTTTGTGTACTGTAACCTATCAAATGAAACAACTACATACTACATGTGTGTGGAAAACTGCTTATTCCTTCTTTCTTTCTTCCCTCCCTCATTCTTGCTCTCCATCTAAGCTTGTGGCTCCCCTCCCCCTCTTATAACATGCCACACGCTTCCTGTTTACTCTTGATACAACTGGAAGAGAAGAGGAGAAGAATATTTGGTTTGGGGTTGGCTTCCTAAAATTCCTCAAGACATACATCAAAAGTAGTCGACATTATAAAAATCCTGTCAAGTCACCTCTTATCAATTCCACCTCAGTCTTAGCCAAATGCTTGATTTTCTATATTTCAATTTATGTCAAGATTTGAGTCTAACTAGGTGTGCACACAGTGTGTCAGACAGTGCCAGCCTTCCCATTCAAATGATGCAAATATGATTTCAGTGGACGGGAGCCAAACAGTTCATGCTGAAAGCAATTAAGCTCAACTGGAATTCAGCACATGCTTACATCAGTGTATCAGTGATTGAAATAAACTAGCACACCATGTGGATAGAAAATTACATTGTATGAAAAATGCAGGTCTTGATGAGAACATTCAATATACTTTGCAAACGTTCAGCGTTACATTTGAATTCAGCATTTGTTTACGGTAAAAATCTTTGCAAATAAAAGACAGCTAGCTCCTTTTGTAAGATACATAAATAAAGAGAGTTTCCTTTTAATGTAAATCAATCCATGTGATGTATTCTCTGTAACTGCTATTAGGGTAGACAAAGTGGGTTGCTTAGAAACTCAGCGCTAATGCATTTTTCACAGCTTATGGGTTGTAGAACTTCTTATGTGAGTAATAACAGTATGTCATTATGAAGCTCGTCAGTCTACTGGTTTCACCTTTTAACATATACGTGGTCATGACACTTAAATGATAATTTACCCTGGGTGTAATACTTAGATGTTAATGTGACCTCTTTGGGTATTTATGTAAAAACACCTTCTGACCTTTGAGCCTGTGAATGCAGCTTGCTTATGTTTGCCTTGGCGACCAGTGTAATGCTAGCCCGAGTGCTGCGGCCACAGGGTGTGTAACTTAATCACATCCGGTGTGATTGGCAACACTGATGAATGTTCACTTTGTTTGCACAGCACATTCATCCCCCCTCAGGTTGAATGCAACCAAGACTAAATCTAATTAAACAAGGCCATCAATGCTCCCTGCCACCCAATGCTATCCCATCAGCACTGAGGAAGTCACGGTCTCTGTGTATACTGTGGCAAGCATGAATCCTTTTGTTTTTTGTAACTCAGACACAAGGATCAGTCCTCCCACACGCGTGACCCATTTTTCAGACATCCTGCAGGCAATGAGCCACACCTCCGGCTGCCTCAACTGATTTTTCATCACAGGTCACAGCACATTTTTATTGGTCCTGTGGAGTGAAGCCATTCCAGTGCTCATTGACTCTTTGTCATTGTGGTAAGATCGTCTTTAGTCATGAAGGTAAATTGGAAATGGATCAATGCAGAGTGAAGTAGTGACAGGGGTAAAGAGGGTCCATGTGTCCTTCTCAATACAATGTCCTTTTCTTATGGAGGCCCTGCCCTTGTTGGAAATTATCCATGGCCATCTAGTGTGGCTCAGACATCCTGGTTTGTGAGATATAATATGGAATATATTCTTGATAAAATATTTGCCATTATATTACATATTCAACAAAGAAGGCATATCATTGTTGAGAATAAGAAACAACACTCCAGATTCAACTGTAATATAGTTACACATTGTAACTCTAGTTCTATGAAAAAAATCTAATAATTATCTGGCAAATCTCCAGATGCTAGAATGGTAGAGCTGTTCCTTATTATGTAAATGAAATCAATTACACCATGTAAACAATGCAAATAACCTGTGATAACCTGAACACATCAGAACTAAAAAGGTTAGCTTGTTTACTGAGGTGTGGGTAAATGGGAGCGACTTAAACTTACCTGCACCAAATAGGTATTTTCAACAAAACAAGCAATTACAGGGATCTCAAGATAACCAGTTCTCCTAACCAGTGGAGGAGCAGGGCCATCGCGAATGCATGCTTGTTTGGAATATACTGAAGATACTGATAGACAGTGTAGAAGTGGCTGCCACCTCTGCTCACTGCTTGCTCCTCTTACTCAGATACGTGACCTAAGTGAGATATTATGTCAAAAAGTGAGGTGCAGGCACACTGAAGGAAATATGGTGATAATGGTTTGTGAAAAGCATATCTTCATGAAGTATTCTTGCGGTATTTCAACAAATCAAGATCATACCATCATTGATCATGATCAGCAGAAGCAGAAAGACACAAATAGGTCGATGTGATAGGTCAACAACATAGACTTTGTTCGGCAGGTTATGCTGGAAAAACTTTAAAATTAAAGTTTGTTTCGGGCATGATTTATACCCCAAACTGTCCTTGGAAAACTGCAGTGAGCCTGGATGACAATAACAAAGTAATGCGTGCTGATAAGGAGCAGCAAAGAAGTGAAAGCCTGAAGGTCAGTCCTGGTTGTGTTGGGAGCTCCCAGAGCGCTGAGGATTCTGCTGACATCCGCCGTCTTTGTTCTGCGTAATTGGCTAAAAGACTGAGCAACTATATTTACACATCCCCCAAAGAACATTAATTACAGACTGAGAGAAAGAAAGAAGTATCATCATTTCTTTGGTAGCTGCACATATGAATACTTATTAAGGGTGGTGGATAATATACTTGCTCTGGTACCATTTAAGATCATATATAAGATACAAATGGCTCAAATAAGCTTAATAAGCTCATTTATACAGAGAGAAGGATTCTGCATTAAATCTGACATAATTTAATATCACAGAAGACAGTTGATATGTTTTACATGACATACAAACCCATACTACACATGTAAGACAGATAAGGTTTGAATCTTCTTCATCTACTTCCACTGCAGGTGAAGATTTCTTTTCCTAGATTGCCTCTTGACAATCATTGAAAAGAAAAGGTCTAAGCTGTTGCATACAAATACAAATAACAGCAGGGAAGAAAGAGCAATCAAGAAAAAACTAGTCATGCTCCCACTCTAACACAACATGTCCTTTGGCCACATTGCGTCATGGTCTATTGAGGCTATTGCTAAATGTCGGCGTCTCTGCCTCTTCTACAATGGATTTTTCCCAGAGCAGTGTCTTATATACTGCTAATTTGCAACAGCAAATACTTTTAGGGAAAAACAAAATGCTAGCTGAATTACATCAACATAATTAGAAAACATTTTTAATGAACATGTCTGCCAAGTCTCAAAAATGTTGATACGGAACGTATCTGCAAAATGTTTATTGACAGTATATTTATTTGTTTGTTTGTTTTCCCCACTATATCTGCTCTTGCAATACGATATCTGCTCATAGTAACTAAACCATGATTTACATGTTTTATGGTTATGTTTAGGCACTCAAAGTACTTGGATATGGTAAGGAAAAGATTGTTCTCAGGATGCAAAATCTGTGTTCGTGTTGACAATTGACCCCCACCACCTCCCTATTTGCGTGAGATCCCTCAAAATGTACTTGGCACAACACATTTGTAATATATAAATGTAATTCCTCGGGGACAGGACTGACAGTGAGATTGTTGTTTTTTTAGCCATGCTCATGACATGGCTCGAGTGATGGCAATGTCTGTCTGCCGGTCAGCCATCACTTTGGTCTAGACTCAAATATCTCAACAACTATTGGATGGATTGCCCTTACTTTTCATCTAGCGCCACTATAAACTCAAATTATAATTTGTCCAAAACTTTGGTTTATGACCAAATACCTGCAAAACCCTTTCATTCCCATTAGCCTCAGATGTACTTTGTGTTAAGTGCTAATTAGCAAATGTTAGCATGCTAACACATTAAACTTTGGCAAACATTATACCTGCTAAACATCAGCATGTCAGCATACTGATACATACAGCAAACAGGATTTAGTTCAAAGCACCGCTGTGTCTAAGTACAGCCTCACAGAGCCACTAGCATGACTGTAGTCCCTTAGTCTTGTTTGAGCACCAAAACATTGACATTAAGCACTAATGGTTTAGATAGATTATTTTTATACAATCAAACTCAATTGTCCTGGAAATATCTTGAAAGGATGTGTTGTTTATTTGAAGGAATAAACTAATACCCCATCCATCAACAAAATGAATCCAGAAGGCCAGATTTATCAATAACGCCTCCTAAGAATGAATAAAGATTTACAAAGATATATTAAAACAGATTTTTAGGCTTTTATTATAACATATTTAACCATAACTAAAACAGACACACCCCTCATTATGTGTTTGTACATCGGTCGGTCACATGAATGGCTAAGCGAAAAGTCAGACCACACCTTTTCCTGCCGTTCACAGTTTCCATGTTGCTGTGGAAAGAATTGCATGCATTTCCACTACTGGGGATGCCTGTTAGGGACCTTGTTAACCACTTCCTGTTATTGTCTATCACAGGAAGTGGATGGCCACTACATTGCAGAAGTTCAATGGCAGACTTTCAATTTTCCTGTGTGTTGTGTGTGTGTGTGTGTGTGTGTGTGTGTTTTCATATTTTGCAACAGATAGGCGCAGATTACCCAACACATTCAGGAAACAGGAAAAAAACATAAACGGCCAAGAACAAGAAGCAAACAAACAAAATGTGACCACTATCATTCTAAATAATAACTGCAACTATTTATTTTGTGCAATCAGGGCCAATTTGCCAAAATACCCCTCTCAGTAAGCTGATCTGTGCATCAAAAGCAGCATCAGGTGTAACACACTTCATAGCCCACAGCAGCTTTAATCGTAATCACAGAGAAGATCATTCATTTAGAGAAGACCCTTCGGAGGTTACTTTTGAAAGGCAGTTGAGTCTGTGAGAAATACAATGGGAGCACTTGACCAGAGAGCAAGGAAAGTAGCAAGGGAATCATGATAAAAGGCAGCAGGGATGCAAACAATCTGGATTATCAAGCTATTTGTCTGATGCTTCACACTGGAATTGTGATGAAATACTACACAGAGGGGTTAGCAATAGAACAGTTTGGATGATGTGACAATATTGTTTGCAGCAGCAAGACACCTCTGAATCATAAACGTGACTGTAAAAGACAATGTGAGAATAAACCCTTAGCTGCTATGGGGACTTAAAATCAGATCTGTAAAAGTGATTTATGACACACTGAGACACTAATCCTTCACTTTATGGCCATCCTGCCACAGAGAATGACATACCTCAGCGGGTAAGGCATATTTGGGATTTTTTTCAGGCTTTAGAAATTATTTCTGAAGCTGAGAAAAGGGGGGACATGCAATTACAGGAGCACATAACCATGAACACAAGAGCACAAGTGATAAATCATATTTCACAGGCATTGTTGCATCTTGTCTGATGTTTGTCAAATTACACCATGCTACACTTTGCAAATCTTTGAGTTTCTAATGTGTGACCAGTATGGCTTAGTATTTGGAGTAACCAAGAGCGGTGATGCAATTGAATGCAACCGCGCAATCATTTCCCATGGAGCATGTTTTTGTACCCCTCTCTTATTCATCTTAAATCCATATTGGGTTTTCTTGTTTAGGTTTTATACCATCAAACTCATACCTGAAATCTATTGACACAGGTGCCAAACATAGTGTTCATATTTATTTTTATTTTGTATTTATCTGGATATGGAGCCATATTATTATATAACCCCAAATACTGGTTGAAGGAGACAGAAAAAAACTGACAGAGGGTACAAGTGCAAGCATAAGGGAAGAAGAAAAACAGTTCTTGCTGAGGAGGATAGGGAGTTGGCTGATGTAATTGAGATAGAATGAGATTGTATCAGCACTGGGGTCGCCATGAATAAACAGAGGGAGGGCACTGAGGACAATTGAGTATGTGAAGGAGAAAGAGGCCTATCTGGTGCGTGTGTGTGTGTAAGCATTCTCCTATATGCCTTTGAGCATACGCGTAGTTTGCAAGCATGCCAATGTCCATGTGTGTGTGTGAGGATCATCGTTGTGATGGGGGGAGGGGAATCCTTCACTTTAAGCCCTGGAACTGACTGACTGGTGCTTTCCCCTGTGGAGTGCTGGCTGTGTTTGTGCTGCATGGAATAAAGACCTCGCGCTCGGGGAATACCCAGGGGATCATCACCAACACAAAACACCATCACACACAACGTCTTCCTCTCTTTGTCTCGCCCACACGTCTTTCTCCCAAATGTATTTACTCAAACTCCATGCGCCCATGCACACACTTATCACCGACACATCATCCACATAAACGATCAACAGCTAGCACACAATCTAAACTGACAGTCGAAGGGGGTATCATAAGAGAAACATTTTATGAAGATGGAGAGCAGATGCCGATTAGTATCGGCATTTGCAAATAAATAAAAGCATTTTTCACAACATGCTTGGAGTACCAAATGGGTTGGGTTTATGCATCTTCATGCAAACAGTGTCAATTAATTATCACAAATTTACTTTTAGATATCTCTGTGCAACATGTAAATTGGGCTTAAAGATCACAATGCCTCTGTGCCTACCAAACAGATGTATGTGTGACATTAGTGAAAGAAATATCATAACATATGGCCTTGATCGAACCTGGGATTTCTGGGTCGGGATGGGTCGGACCAACTGCCAAGCTCTGGCAGTGCAGATTTAGTTACTGTTCCCTTCCCCCACATGATAAAAAAGGGTAAAGTCTTTTGGGATTAGTAGAGTTGGAATGTACACTATATTGGAGATACTACAGATGGTATCTAAACAGGATTTTTCTTGGAAAACCTCGAAAAAGATTAATTATTTTCTGTATAATTTAAATGGACGAGATGAGGATAAATGCACAGCAGGTCACTTGCCATGTTGCCAATACGCATGTAGATACATGTTTCCTCTGATAGCATCACACACTATAGATAGTGTGAAAGAAAATGTATTTTATCATACAAACCATGCCGTACTGCTACAGTAAGAGTACAAGTATGCAAGTAGTATTTACTGTAAATGAATAGTTTGACATTTTGGGAAATAATAATAAAAAAATGTTGGGAGTTAGATGAGAAGATAGATACCACTCTTCTGCTAAGTATGAAGCTAGTGCCATGAGATAATTAGCTTAGCAAAAAGACCAGAAAGAGGGGGAAACAGCTAGCTTAGATTTTTCCAAAGTTAAAAAAATCCACCTTCTAGTACCTCTGTGAAACCGTGATTTCAGCCATTGCAATGTGGCAGGCTCACCAGCCCGCCTCTGAGTGATCCCTCAATGGCTTCCCACACATGTATGTTCATCAGAAGGCACAGACAAAAACCCCCACTGCGAATCAAACCCCAGGTCTCTGCAACCAACCCAGTAGACATCAAAGGTTGTTGCAAACTGTTGGTATTTGTATACTGGTATTTGAGCACAGAACTCTAACTCTATTTCATTTGGAATATGCCGCAACCCCTGCAACTGCAATTCTAGGTACAGTAGCAGGGAAGTATATGACAACACTTAAAATCAGAATCAAACACCCCCTGTAGGCTTCAAAGCTAGCTCTAAAAAGCCCTGAAACAACAAGTTTCAACAACAACAAGCCTTCTGTTAATGCTTTAGAGATATTTTTGCGATTATTCTGCTATTAAACTCCATTGGAGCTATGATGAATATCTCTGTCTTAAGTGGTGGCTCTCTGACTGTGTGAATAAAAACCCCACCACTACACAACAAAGTGGATCCAGAAACACAATGCACACCACTATATTGTTTAAGTGTTAGTTTATTTCTGGTGACTAATAATATGCACATGCATGCTTGAGCATGTATGCATACAGACAAACACAAACGCACAAACTGTCCAAAACAGAGACAGACATGTCTGCTGTGAATGTGAGCATGCCCTGGCCAGTCTCCCTGGAAGCAGCCCTTGGAGAGCCTGGGGACTGAATGAGGCCTTTTGAATCCTGGCTGGTGAGGGGCAGGTCCATTGTTAAGGACAGCTGGGCCTCTTGTTTCTTGCTTTCTCTCTGGGGGCAATGGGCACCCAATATGAGGAGATTGGGTTTCTACCACACACTCCCTCCCTACCCCCCATGCATCTGCAGCAGCTTTGACTGTGACTGTCTATCCTTCTGTCTGAGGCCACTTCTGGACTCTGCTGGCTAGACAAAACCTTGCTGTTGCACTGAAGTCTGGGGATGAGAGGAATGCATGTAGCCAATATAAATATAAAGTACAAATAATAAAAAACAGGATTTGTAATAAATGATACTGTAGAATTAAGTTGTTGCAGTTTTAGATATAAAAATGGGATAAATTAGGCAAATTCTGTTGAATTTAAAAAAATGTTTTGTATATGCAGCAATATCATTCCTTTGTATAGAACATGAAGGTAAAGCAGTTGACTGTTAAATATTCCTAGTAGTAGAGCTTCTCAGCTCTTTTGTAGCATCATTCCTAAATGGATTCTCAAACAAGCACACACAGCTCCGAGCTCATTCTTGTCGCCACATCTCGTCCTTCTGTATCTCCATCCCCCATTCCTCCACCCCTCTCCTTTTTCCCACACTTTCCTCCTTCCCTCCCTGCCCGAGGGAGTGCTGTGATTGGGTGAATAGAGCTGCTCTCTGCGGAGTGTACTCCGTCTGTCACTATCCTTGTTTTTCACGAGAGTGGAATGGAATAAAGCTCCCAAACTGGGCTATTAAAGGCTATTTTCATCCCTGCACGTCTGTTTCTGTGGGCTCATGCTCCAAATATAGATCTGGCACCAGTGACGCTAATGAAACACGGCCCCCTTTTCGCTGGTTTAAATCTACTTATGTAATCTCTTCCTCACATCAACAGGAGCTGGTCATACCTTACCACCTGGGCCTGATTCTGCAGTTAACTTCTACTGTCTTACAAATTCAGGCCTGTGTTTTTTCTCTTGGAAGTAAGGTGCATGAGGTGGAAAGTGGGAGTACGGGAGTAGGAGCAACGTGTTTCCATTTGGATGTCGAGCACAAATCCAAGAAAAACACGCTGGGTGTGACCTACAAGTTCCAGCCAGTATCCTGTCATTCCAGTGCACAATGCAGGGAGGGAGGTGACAAATCCCTAAGCCACTTTGTGTCAGAGGCAGACACAAATAGAGTGGTGTTCCATGTGACAGATTCTGCACACACAGGGCTGTGTTAAAAATCAATGACAGTTCAGTTCACCTGATGTTGTACGCTTTGTTCCTCTAAAAAATAAATAAGTGAAATAAATAAATAAAGTGGTTGAAACAAAAAGTCTGCATGCGCTGGAATTCATTCAAACACCCCAAAGACACAACCATGGAAGGATTTGTTTGTGTGACCTATTTTTGTAGTAAAATCACTTTGGTATTAAGAAAAAAAGAAATTCAGTATTCTTAACAACTAAGTAGAGTTGATGGTGTGAAACATTTAAAATCAGGCTTTAAATACAAGGAAATATAAAATTTTATCTACATGGGGGACAGGTATGTTCATTTTGGGGCTAAATCATACAGTGTTTCAGCAGTTTCTCCTAATAATTGAACAAGACTTAATAGGAAATATTAGGTGATTTATAAGAATAAAGCATTCTCAGTTTCTCCACAGCTACACGCACGTGCGCATGGCAGCATTCCCCTCGCTCTTCTGTGTATATTTGCTGAATAGAGGTACTATGGGTCAGTGGAGCAGCTGGTGACTGGGAGGAAGAACTTAACCAGGCCTCCTTTGTGGATCAGCTGTCGCTGGCCGAGCTTTGTCATTCCAAATTGGGTCCCTTACATCCTGAGCCTGGGGAGGTTTTGACATGTAAATGGAGGACTGAGAGCTCCAAAGCCCCACGATTACTCACTAAAATGCTACAGGGGCCAAAAACGGTTCCCTGAGATGCACCACTGGGGGGGAGGACACACACGCAGCCTCACTGCAGACTGAAGTGTGCCTCACAGTCTGGAATTATGTTAATGATTGAGTTTCCGTCTGGACACCAAACAGTCTCCACCCTAATAGAATTATTTACAGATGATATGGGCAGTCACTATGTGGGCAGTCGCATGAAGCATGTAAACACTGTAAAGCCTTTTGGGTCACTGTGTGTCATATTGGGTTATACAGTAAATAACCTTGACTTGACAATAAAATTTTATTTATCTGTTAATTAATTTAACAGAGTAATACTGATAAATATTTCTACACAGGAAAAAGGAATGCAACAGATTCACAAGCAATTCACATCTAAGCCAATTTGCAGCCCCTCTTCCCTGTTTGGTGTTTAAATTAGTTTAACATTCATTTCAATTTGAGAGAAAACAGACAAAACAGACTGTGCACAGCGCATGTGTATATGCATATGTCAATGTGTGTATGTATTGTACATGACAGTGATACCTAGGTGGAAAATGTGTGCGAGTACAGTACGTATATGATCGTGTACACGTAGGTGAGCAGTGGATCCATTCAAATCTCATTCAGTGTTCACATCTTTATTGTTGTTTAAGCCATTGTTTCACTGAAAAGTTCTGAAAAATTCTGATTGTGTTTATAACTCAAGTGGTAAGGCATTCCATATTTGCGAGCATATATGTCATGATTAAAAAAACTGATTACACCTTTAGATTTGTATATAATTATGTAAAATACAGGTATAGTTAATCTTGTTAAAATGTGAAAATATAATAACACATACACTTTATGAAAGGGCTCATGAACCACAATAACTCAATTTTATTATATTATTTATATTTTGGGGAAAAAACGATAAGATATAATATATCAGGTGACAACTATGATCACTGGAGAGTTCCATAAACATTTCTCACCTAAACATGTGTACACATCTGTAGTGATCCACACACTGAACTACAGTAAAGGTGAAGGAGAACTTGTGTGTAGCTAAAAGTGTTTCACTTCATTGTTGTTGGTTTGAAGTGAAAATATTGTCAACTACGCCATTTTAGTGTTTTCACAAAGATGATATATTGAATTAAAAGCATTACAGATTTCAGCTTATGCAAAAGTATACGAATGACAACAATTAACAAACAGGTATGCTTAACTGTTGCACACAAAAATAAGCGGAAACTATATGGAAAGCCATCTTTTACAAGCGTAACCTTTGATCATTTCAGTAGCTCTATAAAATGAAGCTTCCAGCCAGACAGCAACACCCCAGTGAGCTGGTGTTCGACACGTCTGTGTGCCACATGTGTGCATGGCTGTAAAACACTTAAATAGTTACAATGCTGCTTTAACCAAGAGAGCAAACAAAGAAGAATATCTCGGATTTATTTGGACAGGCGTCAGGGCTGCACACACAAACAAAATACCCCATGGCCTTAATAATGCACATCTGGAGCGTGTGTCTGTCTCATTTTTGCAGGAGAGGAGAACACCAACAGCAGAGAGCCGCTGAGCAGCAAGAGCAGTAGGAACACAGGAAGTGAAATTTGCTCAATATACTGTAGCCTGCAGCAGTTTGAGGGATAATTGCTGACACGCCTAACATGCTAGATAGCCATTCCATGCTGCAGTGGTCAGGGAAAGCCTCTGTCACTGACAGCTGTCTGAAGCACGGCACACAGAAAGGACATGACACAAAGCATGTAAACATGGATTTACCCATGTCCTCCATACTGCCTGCACTGCTTATTATAGAAGGATGCTGGCATCATAATAAACCAGGAATTGCTGCCTGCTATGGCAGAGTGCTTCTTTCCAGACTGCCCTACTTTCTGCCTGTAGTTGTTGACTTGGTTTATTTGTTCTGAATGGCCATTTATCGTTGTTTTTTCTGTACTTTTGCTGTTGATGAGGAAATGGAGTGGCTCTTCAATTGAAGGCAGAGAACACTTAGGCTTACTGCGGTGCCTCCATGAATAGTTTCCATCACTGGTATCAGGTTTGTGATGCTGGGCGTCTGTAAACAAAGAAACATTTATCACACCCACAGAGAAGACCATGATAATGAGTTTTAATTGACAACAGAACAAACAGCTTAAGTTGCTTAATGTGTTTGCATGATGTAAAGCACTTAATAATGTGTTTACATTTAATGCCAGTCACACAGTAACTGATCTCATATATCTTTGCCATACAGTGACGCAGTAAGAGAGACAGAGCGGGCATGGGGGTGTGGGGGGTAAGGAGAGGAACAGAGCAGCAGATAATGACCTCAGCTTCCATCTGCTGGGCACCGCGGGGCGGAGACACCTTCAACCTGCCACCGGTCGGTCGCCACGGCAATCTGCCGCTCCCCATCGTCCTGGTGACATCTGCTTTTGGGTGACTGAAAGATGAATGCAGCACCAGCCACATGGGCACAGAACAGACGTCATGCAGACCGCTAGACACACACACTAACACTGCGGCACAGATGGCCAGAGACACACTACTGTGGAAATTACAATCCAGGCATTCTCCACTGCCTCTAACCTCTCAGTAATGTGGATGTAATATAATAACAGGTTTGTAAAGCCGTTAGCTGTGACTATATTCTGGGTCTCTTTCTAAAGAGCTGTCATTGGCAGCCACTGGCTGGCACTCCAGAAGCCTTGCCATAGTGCAGTTTATTTAGGCTATCTAATAACCTCCTGTTACACTGCTCACATACATGACACAAGCTTTCAACTGTTTAAGAAATCAGGCTCATGCTTATGTTTGAATATCAATTTGTTTGTTTTTAGAGCACAGGGAATAAGTGTTGGTGTTTACTAGTACTCTGTATCTATGGCGATATCGTTTTGCTTGACTAGAGTCTCCAGCCACAGCTGTCACAGTTATTTAGTGCCTCTGTGGTAACCTTGGAAACACCCACCCTGCATACAAGTGTTTTCACAAAGTGAGACCCTGATAAACAGGTGAAGGGCTGGGAATATGATGATTACACACAAAGCAGCACGGAAAAAGTAACAAAACCACCTTATATGTTGGGTTCACTTTGAGGAAAAGGACAGCTGGAGGGAGGACAGAAAGAGAGAGACAGAGACAGAGACAGAGGAAATTAAGGGGTGGGGCGGCAGTGACAGAGGAACAGTGAAGCAGAGGAAGCAAAGGGAAAAGAGGGGAAATCAGGTCAGTGTTGTGGATCATGCATGCTGGGCTGGGCATTTTGATCCACCTCTGGTTTGGAGAGAGAAAGAAACGCTGGGTGAGAAAGGGCAATTGAGTGGTAGATGGATAAACAGAGAGACGGGGAAAGGAACAGCAAAGTGAAAACATGATCAATTGTAATTGGCTTTCATAATTTCTCGGGGAGCAGGACTGAAACTTTGTCGCAATCATCTCACAAGACAGCCGGTTAGATTTAAAGGAAGTGCTGCTGGTTATGCAAGGCCTGAAATATTACACTACGCTCTTTTGGATGAATGTGATCCAAGACCAGACTTTTATGGGTTGATTTCAGTTTTCTAAAATGCCAGGCAAGCTTAGTTTATAAATTGTAATTCCAAGAATGACTCCATGTTTCCTGTAGCTTGGTTAAGCAGCACTGTTTAGAGTCCAGAATAGCCCTTTTATGGGTGTTAGAAAAACAGAATATCTCCCAGGCCAGTGTCAGAGGCGTCGAAGTACAAAAGTGTGTCAACCCTCAGTGTTTACTGGGTCGAAAACTATTTGGGTCAACTTGGGTATACTGAGTTTTGTGTTTGTCTGTTCTAGGTTGAAGCTCTTTACCACTCAAACATTCGAGTTAGCGTAATAGGCAATTATGCCCTATATGGCAAAATATTACACACTACTATACTTAATTGAGTTACAACCCACGTATGACAAATCTCACCCACCTGGCATCTAAAGGGCCATCTCATAAATTTTCAACCTGAATCATCTCATTCTAATGTGGGCAGATCTGTGAAAATTCATTATTAAAACTCCAATAGAGTTCTGTGATTTTACATTGTGCCCCCTCAGCTCTATGCCATTAGCACTGCTGTGGGTTAGGTCTGGCAGACAGGAGGCTTGAACTGGGCTTTTTAGCAAGCCCACCTCTGAGAAAAGGCTTATTTGTCTCAAAGGCTGTTTGGTCAGAAACAATGAAGATCCCCAATTTAGCCAAGTTTATCAACCATATACCATGTCAATTATATTACCAGTTTTAGGTTATGAAAACATTTACTCAGAAGTACACTGCTCTCTTTTTCTTAGTGGCATTAATTGTTTCTTTCAGTTTATCTTTGAACCAGCTGATGATCAGCATGCTATCTTGTTGGATTCGCCCATAGAGTGCAGCTCTTTATGTGACAGTGGGGATCTCAAAATCTTCTCTCAACTGAAAGAAACAACCAGGGTTCTCAGGTAGATCAGTTGACCTGACCTCTGAGTGTTGCTGAAATACTGCCTGGTTATTACAAGCAGTGTAAAATGTCATTTCCATAGCCAGGGGTGGAAGTAACGAATTACATTTACTCTCATTATCATTAAGTCGTTATTATGTGTACTTTTTTGAGTATTCTTTAAAATAGGTAATTTTACTTTTACTTAAGCTCATGGTGGATCCTCCAGCGGTGATTTGTGCATTCACTTAAAAACTTTTACCTTTGGTGAGATGTGTGAGGCCTTTCTGCTGTTTTTGACAATAATCCCCAAAACGTTGTGCCATTATGAATCCAAATTTAATGTATTCAGGGTCATATTTCCTCACCACATGCTTTGGAATTTTTACTGGCGCAGGGATGTCTCCCACATCACTTTTTCATTTCAAAAACCGATCCATTTTATCTCACTGCACTCAAGGGAACGTTAGCTAACTAACAGTGGCAAACCCACCAAAACACGTTTGTCTCTACATGATGATGTGTTGTGATTGCCATGGTGATATTCAAACATAACGGGTCATTGAAATTATGCATTTAAAAATATGATGTTTTGTTTGTCATTTTAGTATGGCAGACGGGTCTAAATACTACAAACACCATAGTTGCTGAATTTATCCAAAATATACCCAAAATTTTGAAGTTAAGCAAGTCATAAGCAAAGCACGCAGCTTCTAGAAAACTGTCCTTGTTATGACTATTATATTTACTAGTTTGTTTGGTATTTCGTGATTTATATATAAATTACTTTCTCCACAAATTCAGAAAAAAAGAAGGAAACAAGGAGACAAAACAAGGAAACAAAACATGGAAAAAGAGAAGGAAACAAAAGAAGGACACCAAAGAAGTCAGATTAAATGTGTGGGATCTAAAACTAAAACATGAGCTAAAAGAGGCTAAAACAACTGCAGAGTTGGGTAACAATTCTCTGTGGGTTCTTTCCACTGTCACATGACATGCCTATTTGATTCAATGTTAATATGAAAAATGGCAATTAATGGAGCTTTAAAAGGCAATAAAAAAGCAAATGCTAATAAAGCTAATTTACCTACCTACCTGTGTGACTTGTTTTTGTTTGTAGCAACAAAAACATTGTTGTACAGCAACCGACTTGTGGAAGATTCACCAGCCTGTTTTTGGCTCTACAGACTCTGCAAATTTAACATCACACTCCGAAGATTCCACTCGCTACCCCCAGCCAAGTGTGGAGGTCCACAAAATACACACACACAAATACCAACTCATTTAAACACACACACAGGTAGCCACAAAATCACATGTTATCCAATACACATGCGGGTGCATACTCACACATGCATCCATGCTGACTTACATGTGCACACACACACACACAATCCCTGCTGTGCCTGTAAAATCAGCATAGCTCTCAGAAATTCCACTAACACCTCCCACCCCATGTGGACACACACACACACACACACACATGCATGCACACTCCTATGAACCCACACAATTAATGTGAAATCACATCCATCTTCCACCCCTCTGCCCCTCCTGTTCTCTATTACAAATAGCTGAGGATTGCACTCTCTCCCTCTGGCCTTGCCTGATGTTGTTTTTACATGTCTTGTTGTGTGCAATACTCTCCCTTATGTAAGACAAAATTACCCAACATGAGTGTTACTCTCAGTGGGGGTGATTGCACTGGTGCATTCCAAACTCAATGAGAGATGGAGTGAAATTGAGAGAGAGGTGAGAGGGAGATAATCTTTCCTTAATGATTATTTTTATGGCAGCCATGCTTCACTAGATTGTCTACAATGAAGACAGAGGGGAAACAGGGGAGAGGGAGGTATGCTGAAAAAGTCATGAGTCAGATTCAAACTCACAACACCTGCTGAGCTACCGCAACACCTTAAAGTCAACAATCTAAGTGGATTATTTCTTTGCAGATTTAACATTCTCAGCATGAGTACTGAGGATTCCTTGATAAACATTGACCAAGAGATAAGAAGGGAGCATGCGGAGTTAAGATCTTGTTGACCCTGTACAGAGCGACAGGAGGCAGGAATCTAGTCCAGCATACATTGGATGGAAGAGAGTAAAATATCCGAAACAGGTACTGAATATATGGCAGGAGAACATGCAAGCACCAACTATGAAGTGCTAAGACATGGAAAGGGATCTGCAACAGAGAAAAGACAGAGGGACAGGAAATGTTGGTCAATAGCTGTTTGTTTGTGATCCTTCATGCACTACAGACAACAACTGACACATTCAGTCTTTTCGCATGGACCCATAAAAGTCTTTGAAACACAGTCTCATGGTAGACCTTGATGAACCTTTGGTCTCTGTAACAAGTCAGCGTTACATCCAGGCTTGTTATCAAACAGTTCACAATCTACAAGGGCCAAACCACATTGGTTCTGGCTGGGTCATGTTCCTGCATTCTTCCATACATGTGATCCAAAGTGATGTGTCCTCCAATCAAGTCATCCATTGTCCTTGCACTCCTTCGTGTGGACTTCTCACAGACGAAGCAGGGGGCTGAGACGCTGACAGACAGATCCTCTATTGATAAGGCGACCAAAATAGAACACTTCATTGTATAATACTGTAGCCCGTTTGTAGGCATAATACACTGGCAAGCACACGTGAGGTATGGGAAAGGAATGGAAACAGCCATTTAACTGATGACAGCTTCCTGGTGGCAGAATTGGAAACATTGTAAGTGTAATGTGAAAGATGATGTTTATAGTGATGAAACTACAGAGAATTATCATTATTATGTATCTTTCAGCTCATTGTTTTGGTTCTGTGGCCCCCAGCTTTACTGTTTTGGTTCAGTCCTGTTCTCATCAATCTTGTTTCCAGATGCAACAGGATGTTTTCAGTAAAAAAGCTAAGCTCAAAGATAGCAACTAGCTAGTAAACATAGGGGGGCTATTTAGCAGCTAAAGAGTCATATATTTCCTTCAGGAGTTGGTGGAGACTAAAAAAGAGCTTACAGGAGAGTGAATATTGGATGTACATTCTTCAGGTTGCTATTGTCTGTTGGATGTGGAAATAGGCAAATTTGTCATTCACCATAACAACTTTATAAGGTGATATTATGTCAGTGTTGTGTTAACAGCTTGTTCTAATTAATGCAGGTTTAAATGAAAAAAAAAGTGTCCCTTCAATGAAAAAGTTGCTCAGCATGATGAACAGAAAAGTCTAAAATGTATCGTGGTCAGTAAGAAAATGTTTTCCTCTGAAGACAAAAAATAAGACGTGAGATGAAAGAATGATTTGTAGCAGTGACAACGTCCTATAATGATTTCAGGACATATGGATGCCTTAGAGAAATATGAGGAAAGGAAATAACTTAAATGCCACCAAACTTCATGGTCATGAACTATTTTGAACTTGATGTTATCTGAAGTATCAGCAGCCAGTCCCACCTCTCCAGCCTGTAAAGGATGCTGCCACAGCTAAGTGGTAAGTGGTTCAGCAAGCTGAACAGTCTTCAATGCATGAAGAGGTTGAAATAATTGACTGAGTTTGTGATAAAAGGACTGCTTGTTCATCCCAGCCTAGCATCTGACTTGAGAATGACATGTGGTCTAGAAGTGCTAATGCACATGGTCACAAGGCATCAGGGTGCATCTCTTCCCTATCTTTGGCATGATCTGTTATAAAACTGAGTACTCCAGGGCGTTGTGAATGCCACTCCAGTTATTTTGGGGAGCAACACTGAATATGATACTAATTTAAGATGGAAAAGGGAAATAATACTTAATAATACAGTGTATTTTGATTTGAAAAAAAACAGTTGCACTACTGAATGGAATCATCTTCTTTTACATTACATGAGATGAGAGAACATTTATGTGGCTGTGTGAAAATCATTATTACATGACTGTTTTTATTTGACACCTTCAATGTGCTTTTTGATTTAAACAGAACATGGAACTGTGTTTTCTTTATAAGAACAACAAAATAATCCATCTCTGTTTGGCCTGGCTTTGACATATCAAACTCGTCACCATTCAACCATCAAAAAACTCTTGAAAGAACATATAATAGTACTCCCAGTCAAAGGCCACAACCCGGGCTTGTTTACACATTACACACATTATTTATAATGGAATACATGGCTTGATGAATGAGCTCCCATGATCTTCCTCTCAATATCAGGCATGTCCTCCTGAAGGGGGGCTCAGTGGAGAAAAAAGAGTAGAGCATGCGTTTTAAATTAATCAATCCTTCTCATTTCCCCCTGTCCTCCTAGGCAGACAGACCTCTCCTGGAGGGGGGCCTGCAGCAGCGGGGTGGAAAAAAACAAAACACTGTCATCTGTTTTGATGGAGGTGGCAGAGGCCCAGCCTCTAGCTGTGCTTTGGCTAGGAGAAAGAAGAGAGAGATAGAGAAAGGAAGAGCGAAATGAGGGTGAGGAGGTGTAGGGGGTTATGGGGTAGAGGAGAGAGCAAGATTAGAATAGGGAAAGGGAAAGGTGCAGGAGGAGGGAGGTCGAGGGAAGTGGCGAGAGAAGAAATAGGCAGGAGAGAGCAGGAGGCCACATGCTAGGAGTTGGGTCGGGATAATAGCTGAGGATCATGGGATATGCTGGCCTCCATACATGTACAAAGGCAGCTCACAGATGACAGTGCAGTGGCATACCGGGCGCCGATCCAGAGACTCATCCCCCATGGGAAGAGTCTCTCTTTCACTCTATCTGAGCGTCTCTCTAAACCTCTCTCTTGCAAAATCACTCAATTTCTATTTGTCTCCATTTCACTCCCTCTCATGTCTCTATTGTCATCCTTGGTCCCATGTTATACAAAAAAAACTCTCAATGCCTTTCTTCACTGGTGCTCGTAATCAAATTAGATTTGCTCCAAGTAACAGGAGGAAAGGCTAACTCTCAGTGCACACCAAACAGACAACGCCCTTCAGCTGACATTTGTTTTCTCAATATCTTGTGGCTTAGGTAATAAGAAGACGATTGTAGATGTCACACTCCCACACAAGCATGTGCACACACATGTGTACGCACATAGCGTAAACAGAGTATTAACTGGGTTTAAGACAATGACAACAAACTCAGAGTGTGGGTTTGAGCTGGATTTCTCAGTGAGACTATTGTCTCGCTCCTGTTTACAACCGCACCTGACCTTGTTGTCACATGTGTGTCACTGTCCTGGAATACATATCCGAGTGTGTGTGTGTGTGGGTGTCACATTTTCAGAAATACCTCTAATCTCATACTGGTAAAAGTGTTGGTTCAAGTATTGCTGATGAATGAAATGATGAATAAAAGTAGATTCCTTCCACGACAGGTGCCTTGAATTAGTCTTTTAACACTAGTGCTGAAATGATTAGTCAATAATATGATTAGATGATCAACAGAAAAATAATAGACAACAATTCTGTTAAAATAACAGATTAAATAACAGATTAATCAATAAAATCATCTAATGCTTAATACAGCACATCAGTCAAATTTGCTGGCTTTAATTTTCAAAAATGTGAGGATGTGCCGCTTTTCTTTGTTTTATGTCAGTTTAAATTGAATACCTTTAGGTTTTGGACATGTGGGTCAGACAGTATCAACCAAATGGACCTCGAAAATATTGTCATCAATAAATATTTGCAGCCCTATGACACCTGATGTACTCCCTGCTTCTTATGATCTGTCTGATCAAGAGAAACCCTTTGTATTCTGTCAATCACCTGGTTAAAATTGTTAAGTGTGCGTTTTTGCTCTGCTGCAGTCCTGCACTGATCATCATTATCCATGCTACCCACATGCTATTTGCCACCACAGCCACTGTTTATCCAGCCCACCAAGCACGTGAGCAGTCATAATGACACTAATTGCCCAAGAGCTCACTTTTCCTCTGAGTGGTTGTGTGCTGCATTGTGCCTTAAGAGCCATCTGTGTTCCCGTCTTAAATCGATATATCTTGCACATTCCAAAACTACAAGAGGACAGGGAAAGGCACCACTCCCATTCATAAATAATGTGTAAGGGGTGTGGGGATGTGGGCTACTGTTTCTTTGTGTGTCTGTTTGAGCAGGGAGTTCGACCACTGGAGGTCTGGGAGAGTGAAGCAGCACATGACATCTGACCCTAGTGATATCTAACTTCTAAGGGTGGAGGTGAAGAAAATGCTGCCAACACGAACTTATATTTTACTTTGGTAGAAAGTTTCTATCCTCATTTTAGCTTGTGAACATTTTACTTTGCATTTACATTTTTGTTATGAATTAACCAAAATATTTTTGAGTTATTTAATGGAACACCTTCGCATTAGCTCCAGGAAACACAGCAGTCTTTTCCTGATTTGTGCTGCTGATAATTGGCACAACAGTCAATTGTTATGGACTATGGAAACTAAGTCTTTTCAATTTTTGCATTTTAAGGGAAAAGAGATAAGTGAAGTAATGACAAAGTTATTAAACTTTGACAATTGTTAAAGGATTTTGAGAAATACGCTTATTCACTTTCTTGCCTAGGGTTAGATGAGAAGATCAATACCACTCTCATGTCTGTGTGTTAATTATGGACCTGGAGCCAGGAGGCAATTAGCTTAGCTTAGCATAAAGACTGGAGGTAGGGTAAACAGCTAGTCTGACTCTGTCCAAAGTTCAAAAATACACCTAAAAACACCAATAAAGCTCAGTAATCGCTAAAATGCATATCATTTTTATTTAATCCCCACATAAACGGAAATTTGTTTGGTTTTACACTGAGTTACATGCAGGAAATATTTCAAATAGCGGCCATGTGCAGTGACTTCTTGGCTCTAGCTCCATGGTATCAATCTCCTCGGTTAACTTTTAGAAAGAAAGCAAATGAGCGTATTTCCCAAAATGTTTATCTATTTCTTCAAAAGTGAAAATTCCCAACCAAACTGAAATAAGCCTTACTTGACACAACTGTCAGTCTCAGAAGCCTGCAGCCTGCTATATATGATGATATGTCCATTTTAATAGCAGCAAAGTCAATCAATTTTGTATGACATCCAATATGATTTAGGTGGACATATCAGGTCAGGTCAGTTTCCCCCCTTTGAAATACTTATAGCCTGAAGTTATTTTGAGTAAAGTTTCATTCGGTTTTCAGTTCTCTCCAGACTCACTGGCTTCTCTTGCTCTTTGTGAAAGTAAAAACATTATATAGACAGTCATTAGCAAAAGGATGAGCTGTCACAGCTGACTTGACCAAAACACATTGCAAAACATGGCTTTGATATTGTCAGTGGGTAATACTGTGCACTGTCATCCACAGATGTGTGTTTTCCAGAAAGGTTTATTCAAGGACATGGAATTACCTTTGAATTGCCCTCTCTGTTATTTTAAGATTGCAGAGAGATAAGGGAAGCACAGTACCTCTTCATGCAGGAGGTTAATGTGTGTCTGTGCTCACTTGTCAGATGTAATTGAAGGGAACAGCTTATGAAAATGAGGTGGCAGGGATGAGGCCTCTAATTAGATCAAGATCATGGACAGAAATGAATTAGAATCACCACTCTCATTACCCACAGCAAAACTGGAACAGCACGACAGTGAATACATGAAGGAAAACTTTAGTATCTCAGAGACAGTGTTACTGTATTAATGCGGTTTTGAGGGACCATTGCTCTGTTTTGTAGTGCCTCACCTGACCAAATCAGAATCTATAAGGATATCTATGCTTACACCATTATTAATCTCTTTGTTGCTATATCTGATGCCTTATTTTCCCCCATAAAGTGACCGTGCTCATTATTTGTGAGTAACCTTATACACGTTAAAAGCTCAATTTAGCCTAGGGATCAATGCAACATAGAACTCATACGCCATCTAGTGGCCAGACTGCTTTTTGAAAGAACAAAAAAATATTAGCAGGTGACAGGATTAGTGTATATAATAAAAATCGAGATAATTTGAATTTATTGGTAAAAAATGTAATTGTATATATATATATATATATCAACATATGCCCAAGAAGGTCAGAATCAGGTTTATTGCCAAGCAGGTTTTCACATGCCTTGGTATTTTTGTGCATAACAACAAACATAGTAAGAGAAGATAAAAATAAACAGCAAGTACTGCAAAGAGGCATAAATATAAAATAGAAAAATGTACAATAAGGCTGATCAATTTGTATTAATGTTCATGTAATACAATAACTTGCGCTCACTTGCATTGACCTTGAAATCTTTCTTTTTTTTTTCCCAATACATGTGACGTCATACTGTGAAGGCAAAATAGCTTGGGTAATTGTCGCCCAGAGATAAGCCTCTCAGGGGGACTTGCTCACTAACCATACCCTGATTTCATCCACCTGATTGGTGGATCCTGGTGGCAGACTAAGGTCTGCCTGACAGGCTGTGGGGAGGGCAAAAATTAACTCCGTTTACTAAAACGGAAGGAAACATGCTCTACTCCTGGAGAAGTGGATCGGTCAGCTTGCCATACACGTGTCTCTGCTGCATTTGGAACGTGGAGCCTTATGCTTCGTAAATAGAAGTAGAGTTTGTTTTTAGCTGTTAGGTAAGTCGGTGTGGTTTTAAGGACATCCATAATGTGCTGGAGAGTCAGTTAATTTACCAGCTTAAAGTTAAAATGCTGCTAAATTAGTCTTCGTTGTCTCGAAAGTAGTCACAATTAGCTAGCTAACTTTACTTTTGTTCGTTGCTGTGTATGTCACGCAGGCTGCACATAGTGAACTGCTACTTGCAAGACTGGGTGTGGCAAAGTACTTCTTGCGGCAATTTGTGGCGCGATAGCTAACTAAGCTAGGCCAAACTTCCCATCTGCGCCAGTATACCAGCTTTTTATAATGATACTTTGGGCGTTCATTTACTGACAATAAGACTGGCATCCTAACTTCAGTGTTATTACCCAGAAAGATTAGAGGGGTCTCTTCCTTCGCTTAGTGTGTCGCAGGCATTTTCCTCCATTACATTTCATATCATATGGTTAAACGCAATGTTAAACATACAGTGACTGCAAGATATGAGCAGCTTCAAACACACTCAGTTTACGGTGGGATGCTTTTGATTTTGTCGGATTTACTTGTTCAATGTCACTATGAGTTATGTGTCTGGACACGTGAAGGCACCAATCCGCGATCCAGATGCGCAGCCCACCTCCAAGTTTGAAAACAGGGAATTAACTTGACCGTTTTCTAATGCTGTTACACAACAACAGACAACTTGTTTCAAATTTGGATCCAGTGAGAAACCACGTTACTTAAAATGCCTTTATATATAAAATGTAGTAATAAAGCACACAGCTCATAATGTGTGTATTGCGTCAGCTCTTCATCTCAGATGTGGTTGAGCAGGTTGAGTTTGCAGGTTATTTATTGAATACGTGTTGTTTTTGTGTTTAGTCTTCACGTGCCACTATGAAGTACATCCTGGTTACTGGTGGCGTCATATCTGGTATTGGTAAGGGCATCATTGCCAGCAGCGTGGGAACAATCCTCAAGTCCTGCGGCCTTCACGTCACAGCCATCAAAATCGATCCCTATATCAACATTGATGCTGGGACCTTTTCACCTTATGAACACGGTGAGTAATTGAGTGCATTCAACAAGGTTGCTTTTTATTGTCCTTGATGTATCATCTGCTGTTTTATTTGATTGCGTGGTTGAGTCCTGCAGTTAATATATGGCAGGATGTGGTGTGGCAGCATGTGGCTGGGCAGACCACCCTTAGCTGAGTGGCATATCTATTGTATGTTTCCATACAATGGATATTTGTTGTGTCAGTGAGCAAGGAGCTGAATTTCTACCAGTTTTGTATGTACTGTTTCACCAACCCTCTGATAAATGGCTGCAATGTCTGTGTTGTGCAGGTGAAGTTTTTGTTCTTGATGATGGCGGGGAGGTGGATCTGGATTTGGGGAACTACGAGCGTTTCCTGGACATCCGTCTTACTAGAGACAACAACCTCACCACTGGAAAGATCTACCAGTCTGTCATCAACAAGGAGAGGAGGGGAGATTACCTGGGCAAGACCGTACAGGGTGAGTGAGTGCACCTACTCCAAAACATGGAAGCTGTTTCAATTTAAATTCTGCACCCCAACCACTGGTTAAAGTTTGGTGCCAGTACATGCGACACAGCAATGTCTGTAGAACAGAGAATTTGGCAAGAGCTCTGTTTTCCTTCCCAAATATATCCAGTGAGCAGTGCTGATTGGTTTTATATGACTTTTATTTTATTAATCTATTTTCAGTGGTACCACACATCACAGATGCCATCCAAGAGTGGGTGATGAAGCAGGCCAGGGTCTCAGTAGATTGTGATGGTGTGGAGCCTCAAGTTTGTGTCATAGAGGTAAGCTGGTCTTCTGTGTCTGTCTCTGTTCTCATGAAGCAGGAGTTTATGTAGGTGGCCAAACTGGAGTTTGCACTCAATGCAAAAGGAGTTTTTGTCAAGTCAAAAGTGTCATATGTTTGTATGGGAGGTTTTCGATCAAAAATTAAACCAAGCATGTTGCCTGAAGCAATAGAAAATATTGGCACCGTTCAGCAAGCAGTGGGAGAAATTGCTGAACTTACACATATGGGTCTGTCGATGAAAGAAAAAAACAAACATTATTTTGAAGAACTGTAAAATCGAGGGATTTTAAAATGGATTTATTGAGGAGTATCTGTAAAAGTATCCTCTTCTGTAAGCCTGGCTCTGTTTCCAGCCATGGGTAACATAGTGTTTTATTTTGTTAAAAAAATAAAACTAATCTTAGTGGTATGAATCAAGTGTTTCAAGGGTCAAATCCTCAAGCAAAGTAATCTTAGCACCCTGTCATGAAACAAAAATTAATTGTCTTTGGACCCAAATAAGAATGAAAAGTCACTGCTTACCTCCAAACGCTGCGGCTAGTTAAGACCATGAGAGTAGATCACATCACTCTAGTTCTTTTATTAAGTTAAACTTGGGACTATTTATTCATATCTTGAACTGCACTGTAGCTGCACTGTAATTTTTATTCTACTGTTTTATTTGTCCTGTTGTATTTTAGCTATTTTATTTTGTTTTACTCTTTTTAAAATCCCATTTCCTTTTTGTTTCGTTTCTATATTTTCTTAATGCCTTTCTGTCTAATGTAAAGCACTTTGAATTTCCTTGTTGTTGAAAGGTGCTATACAAGTTAACTTGCCTTGCCTTGCCTCCAGCAGTTTATATATTGGCGTACATCAAAACCAGCTCTGCCAGTATTATGGACTCAGTATAGCTGATGACATTTTGCATGCTATAAGGCTGTATCAGGGTTATGTAAAGTGCCGAGAACCAACCTGTGTGCTCATGGACTCAGTTCTGTGGTCACAGCTGGGAGGCACAGTGGGGGACATTGAGAGCATGCCCTTCATCGAGGCATTCAGACAGTTCCAGTTCAAGGTGAAGAGGGAGAACTTCTGCAACATCCATGTCAGCCTGATACCACAGGTATGACACATTGGTGAACACACGTGACATATTCATCACCAGTTATCACAGAAAACACTATATCTGCATTATTATTTTATTTTAGTTTATTTTGCTTCATATTGAGGGGAAGGGGCTACAGCACAGTAAAAATCCCCACTGGTTTATTTTCCTCACACATTTATGCTACAATTTGAGGTGAATTTGCTTTTGTGTCGTCAGCCCAATACCACAGGAGAGCAGAAATCCAAACCGACCCAGAACAGCGTGCGAGAGCTCAGAGGGCTGGGCTTGTCTCCAGATTTGGTGAGTCAGATTACAATTTGTTCTTAAACTTGGCATTCCCTCCTGCACCCAGATATAAACTGGCCATGCCTCAACTTTCCCTTTATGTGTAGGAATCTATAACCTATCATTCTTGGTTACATATTCATCTCATGGTGTACACAACCAAATAAAATCTGACATAAAATCTAAGATATGATGTTTAGATGGGGATCTTTCAGACTATACCCAGGTCCTGTTATATGTGCATATTATGATTAAAAAAAAACCACATTGATTTTTGTCAGATTATGTGCCGCTGTTCAACGCCCCTAGAAACGGCTGTCAAGGAGAAGATCTCCATGTTTTGTCATGTGGAGCCCACACAGGTGAAGTACCGTGATTAGTATTGTTATTTCTTTCTACAACAAAAAAACGTCACTTGAAGCTCTATGCGTAGAGCATGCTGCTAACATTAGTTATGAACTGGTACAATTCATGTTGTCACCCCCTACATCTGCAGTTGTGGTATACAGTACGTATAAGAAGGCCATGAGCTAAGTAAGGATAACTACTACTTCATTAACTTTGCTCAGCCCTTTTTATCAATTCAGAAATAAAGCTGGAAAATGTTTTGTAATTCTTTCCAGGTGATCTGTGTCCAAGATGTGTCCTCAGTCTACAGAGTGCCCCTGCTGCTGGAGGACCAGGGTGTTGTAAGCTACTTCTGTCAGCGGCTTAACCTGCCTATCGAGTTGAGGCCCAGAAAGATGCTCACAAAGTGGAAGGAGATGGCTGACAGGTGAGGACGTCTTCGCTTAACTGCTAACTTTTTCTTGTTCAAGGGTTGTATGGAAATGGACACAAAACATTAACCTTATAGTTATGGAACATTCAGTTTAATCACTCAGACACTTTGTCACTTCTGGGAATTGTGTTACAAACCAAACACTATTGAACTCTGAAAGACAAATGTCCCTCAGTCACTTCAGGTTAAATTGCTGAACATTGAATTGTTCATTGAGTAGCTGTGGAGTTATGATTAAATGATGCACCAGGTCAATACTGTGAGTCATCTCCCTCTCTTCTTAGATCTGACCGTCTCTTGGAGCATGTTTCCATAGCCCTGGTGGGGAAATACACAAAGTTAGCCGACTCCTACACCTCCGTTATCAAGGCCCTGGAGCACTCAGCCCTCGCCATCAATCACAAACTAGAGGTCAAGGTATGGAAACAGTTCACACTTTTATGTTTTGTGTATTGATTTCTGGATTTGGCATCACTGCTTTGCAGTTTATGTGTTGACTGTTGTTACAGAACACTTTTAAAATGGGCATAATGACTCACATTTTCCCATATTTATAGTTAGCCTGTTGGCCATGATGTTGACTGATCTCCTTCTAAATGATGCTGTTTGTTATTACTACAGTACATAGACTCTGCAGACCTGGAGACTACCACTCTGCAAGATGAGCCAGTGAAATATCATGAGGCCTGGCAAAAACTCTGCAGTTCTCAGTGAGTAGACAAACCTGGGAGAACACAAGTGCCAATAAACTTGGATGATGTTGAAAATGTACAACTATCAATATGAAGTTTTACACTCTGGTGATACAGTGTTATCATGCATGCCACATGATGGCAGCAGAGTGCTGTCATGCCCAGGGGTTTATGCAGCTTAAAAAAATGGTCTGTGGACTTGTGTGCTTTGTAGAAATTCAGTGTTTTATTACATCTTCATGTATAGATTCTTTGCAGTGTACTGTAAAACTTTATATTGCAAAAATGAAGAAAGTATAAGAGTAACATTTTTGAGTCCTGTTTCTATTTTCAAGCAGGCATTAACATGGGGACGGTTTTTTGTGTGTATGTGTGTGCATTAGTTTTAAAAGTCTATGGAGAAAGCCAGTGTGTGCTAATCTCATTATGAGCAATTATTTCTTACCACATAGTATCTCAAATGCAAAAAAGCAAATGCACGCTAGATAGAAATCTAGTTTAGTAGCCATTAGTATGTTATTGAACTAGCTTACTAGATTGAAGCTGTCCAGCATTTTGCCCCTAGACTACCTCCAAATATGGAGTGACAGAGGATTTGAATAGAGAGATCAGTAGAAAGTAGTTAGTGTCACAGGAAAATGTCTCCCTATGCATGTGTTAAGAATGAAGACTCAAATAACTTAAATTCTGCCAATTATTTATGTGAATTCCTGTACATAATTGTCTTCAGGAAAATTGCATTGTGTGAATGGGAGTGTTAATTATTATGCAATTAATATCCCATTTATGTACTCAAAGCAAGAACATGTCATATTTCCATCAACACCTTAAACTACAGACATATTGATGTCTCTCTCTGCATAGTATCCTAAAAAAAGAATTGTACTAGCAGTAGCCTTTCAAATAACAGATATAATCAAATAATAGATTGTAACTTGTCTTAAATCCTACCTCTCAGGCTGTCTTTATTTTTTCAGTCATAACACAGTTATTAACAATGTGTCTCAGTATACAGATGTTTATATTGTGTAATGTTTGTCTCAAAAATAATCTGGACTAATTTATAAGATGAACTGAGGCTGTCATTCCTTTCTTCCTCCCCACAGTGGTGTGTTGGTACCAGGAGGTTTCGGTGCGAGAGGGACGGAAGGCAAGATGCTGGCTATTAACTGGGCGAGGAAACAGAATAAGCCATTTCTGGGTAAGACAGATTCGAAACCACTTTGTCTCATACATTCTGCATTGTCCTTCATTACATCATATTTCTAAGATTTCATGCTATAAGAAAACCTGATGAAGACTGGACATAAAAACATGTTGTTCCCTCCTTTGTGTTGACTGTTTCTTAAGATATGGCAATCATTTTTGTTTTACAAGACTGAATCACCGTGGATGTAGTTATTTTTTGACACAGGTTAACAGAAAAGTGAACGTGAAAACAAACCTCTTAAATTAATATTAAGTAATATTTTACCACTTCACTGGTGCAGCCCAGGGTATTTAGACGTATATTAAGTTCAATGCCCATCACCTGTATGGCAGCATCATGCTGTGGGAATGCTTCTGTGCAACAAGTCTGAAGGTTTGTGAAGAGCAAAATGAATTCTGCAAAGTGCAGAGAAATCTTAAAGGAAAAGCTTCCACCGTCTGCCAAGGAACTGTGACTTGGGATAAAATGCTTTTTCCTGCAAAACAAAACAAACTGAGAAAGTGTGGCAGGACTTGAAAATTGCTGTTCAATAACGACCTCCATGCAACTTTACAGAGTTTGAGCAATTATGCAAAGACCACTGAGAAAAAAATGTTTATAAAGGTTGAAATTGCTGCCACAGGTGACTAAAAAATATAAAACTGAATAGCATGAATACTTGTGCAATTAGTTACTTTGTGTTATATTTGTACATAATTTAAATGCATTTGTAGAGATTTGTTCTCACTTTGACATTAAAGAATCATATTTTTTGTTGATCAGAAAAAAGCTTAATTGCATCCACTCACAAGTTGTAAAAATAATGAAACATGAAAAAGCCCAAATAATCATATGCAAATACAGTAGTGTTATTCATCTAAGTGATTTGCACAGTGGGGATCTTGTTCAGTCTTTCTTTATTTATGAATCCTTACAATAGCTCTCATTATGCAAGAATCCTGCTGGTCTTGTTTTGTGCAGGGGTGTGTTTGGGCATGCAGCTGGCAGTGTGCGAGTATGCCCGCAATGTTCTCGGATGGGAAGGTGAGTAATTGCGCAATTCAGCTGGGGACATTGCTAAGAAACATTTGATTCCTGTGGTTTCTAATTTAATGATGAAAGAACCTTAGACCTGTTGGGCAGCTGATTTGAGCTTAGATCAGTTTCGCTTATCTCTTTCAGATGCCAACTCCACAGAATTTAATCCAGAATCCAAATACCCTGTGGTAGGTTATCTTTTTCTGCTGTGCTCGTATCACATCATATCAGCAGAGTCTTCATGAGAATGGTTTTAACACCCTGTTTGATCTTGACAGGTGATCGACATGCCAGAGCACAACCCAGGGCAGATGGGTGGGACTATGAGGTTGGGGAAGAGACGGACCATTTTCAAATCCAATACCAGTGTACTGAGTATGTATCCTCCTTAAATTAATGGTGGATTATTGGCTTTTTGGTCTTTCCAGCTATTGTGTTTCTGATGAATGATATTTCATTGTTCTAGGAAAACTGTACGGAAATGTGGAATATGTTGACGAGAGACACAGACACAGATTTGAGGTAGTTAAAGCGTTTTGTCTGGGAGCGCAAAACCTCTTTTTATGCCTGTACACATTGTGGGGACTTGAGGTTCCCTTTTAATTTTTCTGCTTTTCAACTTTTGTGTCCAGATCTAGTGTTGAAGTATTATAAGAACAAAACCTTATTTCTCAAAAGCCTTTCCTGAATCAATGCTCATTTTAGGTGAACCCTGAGCTGAAGCACCACTTTGAAAAACAGGGTCTTCAGTTTGTCGGCCAGGATGTGGAAGGCGAGAGAATGGAGGTTATTGAATTAGAGGGTGAGTGGAAAGTGTTTTGTCTTGAAAGTTTTCAAGGTTAGGAATTTGCTTGAATTTGAATACACTCTTGAAAAATGCTTGATTTTCAACATAATCTGGTATTTCATCATTTACACAATCACTCATGTAAACCAAAAATCTTTTAATATTTGAAATTAAAAGATCCTGTTGTCTTATTTGTTTATCTCCTGGCATTTATAGTAACAATTAAAGGCTTCGACAGCTTGAATTTTACTCTTAACTAGCTGTACAAACCCTGTGCTAATGAATA
Organism: Maccullochella peelii; assembly: GCA_002120245.1. NCBI lineage: Eukaryota > Metazoa > Chordata > Actinopteri > Centrarchiformes > Percichthyidae > Maccullochella > Maccullochella peelii. Next base: position 113,952 of record LKNJ01000442.1, read on the forward strand.
CAACATGCTGTATATCACCTAAAAGCTTTCACCTGGCTAATCTTTAGGACATACTCTTAACTTTTCACTGTTTGTTAAACATTCTTTGCCTCAAATTGTCCTTCCTTGTTATGAGAGAGATATATATATATATATATATATGAATGTGTTAGCTGTGTGTTTTACACAAGTCACATGCTAACTGTGGTATATGTAGCCTAATGTAATAGAGGTCAGTATCTCTAATAATCAACCTGTCTTTGCTGTTTCAGATCATTTATACTTTGTTGGAGTGCAGTACCATCCAGAGTTCACCTCGAGGCCCATCAAACCTTCTCCTCCATACTTTGGTTTCCTGCTGGCTGCTGCAGGAAAACTCCAGAGCTACCTGTCTAAGGGATGTCGCCTTTCTCCGCGGTAAATTCTAACACAGCAATGCAAACGTTATTCAGTGGACGTTAAAATAAAACAACTAAATCACTGTATGATGCTACAGCAGTTCATAGATTTAGCTGTAACTCTAACTATTGTTAGTTCTCTGGTATTCCACTTTGGTTTTTCTAAATTTAACAGTACATTGAAGTGTAATTTCACTGCTTTATATCCATCTTTTCCCCCCTCTGCACTGGCTAAAGTATTCTCTGAATTCAATTTAAAAGTATGTATTATGCATCATTGAATTTAGTCAAATTTAGTTGACTTGTCAATATGAATGGAAATGTATGAGCATATTTGTATTCAGTGCCATAATCTGCACTCCTATATTTTTATGCAGTGTAATTACATCAAAAGACCCATGGGTATTACAGCTACAGTTTACAGTGACACTATGCCATCATTGCACCTGCAAGCACAATAAAGCAATCCCTGTCAGGCATTACTGCTATAATACTCATTTTATGTATTCATCTTCTATTGCAGGGACACTTACAGCGGCAGCAGCGGCAGCAGCTCTCCTGAAGTGGACATCTCCGAGCTGAGGTTCCCCTCTTTGTCCTGAAACTAAAGAACATGTAGTTGTGTTTTGTGTCACTCATGCAGATAAATGTAAGGCCCAGAAAAAAAGCTGGTCTGCCCTAAACCGACACTGCAAAACCAAAGTTTTTATTAAACTGTTTTTACACTCTGATTTCTACATGTGGTACAATAATTTTTGCTCAGTTCAGCATAGAAATGGCAGGGAATCTGCACCTTCCTCACACTAAATACATTATGCCTTCAGTGATTGTATAAAGGTAAAAGGATGTCTTGCTGTCAGCTCTGTGGGGCTTTAGAGTTGCTGCAGTAAGCAAAAGCCAGAAGAACGTGTTTATGGGGGAATTGTAGAAAAGATGTGGACATTGTGGAATACCTATACAGAAAACCTGAGACATGAATAGGAAGACATCAACCTATCAGTATACTGTATGTACAATGTCTTGCAATTTTAAGATCATGATGCTTGGGCAAAATTGTGAGGAGATTTTGCATGTAGGTATAGAAACTTGTGACTAGCTCAAAATAAGCACATCAGTTTGCAGGAAGCATAGCAACAGTGACAAAGGGTTAGGGTAGGCGTCAGGGTCTGTGCAATCATGTTTCGTGGTGGTGCAGCTATCCTGCCTCAATCCAATCCAATGTATGAAAATACTGATGAGAAACATGACTTCACACAATTGTCTGCAACTTTTTTGCCTGCGTATCATGACAATTAGACATATCATTGATATATTTACCTCATGGAAATGTTTGTTATAGAATGTTAGAATTTTATTTTATGTATTAATGTATTTCTCATTTTAGGTTTAATACCATCTTGTGTATAAAACTCATTCAGGGTTACTACACAAAAGTGTGTAAGCTATATGCCATTCTGGTGTAAAATAATCTTGCACTGGAGTGTACATGCAAATCCATACGAGTGGGAGATTAAACTGGACCACAAAGTTGTGCTTTTGTGACTGGGATATATAATTTTTTTCTGTTATGATAAAGTGAGTTGTTTAGGTAGCCCATATTACAAGTACACTGGGTTTTTACTTCTGCATGAAAGTTGTAATAGGCGAACTTGTGCACTTTGCGGTGTTTAGACCTTAAACCTGAACTCACCAGTTCAGGTTGCATGACTTTTATGTTTGAGACTGACATGAACAAACACGGTTTTGAACTCCATTGCCTTTTACTGCTGTATTCATCTGACAATCCGGCCAACTTAAAGTGAAAGCTTGGCATATGACAATTGATGTCTCAAACTGAAACCAAAACCTAGATTTGAGCTCATAACATCAGTAGCAGCCAACTGTAGATGATAAGCATCATGCTCAAGTTACATTTTCGCTTGTCCTCTTGTCAAATAGTGACATGAATTCATAATGGTGACCCAGTTGTATGAAAAAACATGCATGTGTGGTGTGATGTGTGTTCATTCGGAATAAATATATTCTTATTCCTCTTGACAATCTGGCCTTTATTCTAGTGGAGCTGAGAATCATAGCAAGTTTTGCTTTTTACCAGCGACAAGGTGACACTTAAGTTTTGAAGCAAAATTGTAAAGAGACATGCATCGATACTCTCACACATCTTAAATAGACTGAAAAGCTTTGTCTTCACTGATAGCGCTATTCTCAGTGTCTTTTGGCATGACTTGAAACCACTGGTTCCTAGTGTATTTCTCTATATACAAAATAAAAAGTCTAAAGCCACTCTAGCAGCCCCTAGAGGCTTTCCTATGCATTACCCCCCACAACATGAAAAGGTAGCAGCTGAGGTTCACTACAGGACACAATTACTTGTTGTCTAGTGATTATCATATTAAAAAAGCTCAATCAAGTTGTGAGTGATGCCAGTGTCTAACTGTGTGTTTAGAACATTGATGGTTTAGTAAACTGATTTTAAAATGGTATTCTAATGTTTATATTTGGACCACTGATTGTGCCTTTAATGACTGATGCCTATGTTTAATACTAAAATAGTCACAATGACTCAAACTAAGTAGACATGTAGTCATCAATTAAAATATTTAATGTAAATATAACATTAAACCTCCAACAAACCTATCAGTATCCTGAGCCTTTCCTAGCATTTCCCAGAGAAGGTAAAGCTGTATTGTTATCAACTTCCTGTTTTAGGTGGCAATGTTCACTCTACGGACCATAAAGACCATAAAGTGATAATAGCTGCAAACAGTTGCCCGTGCTCACCCTCACTTTCTATTATTGTTAATGATGACATAGTTATGAGCTGGTGACAGAAGCTTTGCCTTGATATGGTATTAAATGCAACTACTACTTCCTTATGCCCGCCCCTTCTCCCAAATCTGGCCCTCCCTTTCCTCAACAGCCTTTCCTGTGTCATTGTGCTCTTGCCCCACCTTTTGTCAAGTAACAACATGCAAACTTTAGAAGTCCACACCCCTGCACAGCACACTCATGCTCATGTTTACAGCAGCCGTTGAGATCAGCAACTCAGATGAGAACTACAGCCATACTGGGATCTACTTTGTGGAACACATTTCTCTACATACCTGCTTCAGAGGATTTCACCAACCACCATGGGAATGAGACTGAGAGACTTGTGCTGCAGCCATCAACGGCTTAGGAGTTTGGGATGACTGTGAACAAAGACTGCTCTACTGATTGTGAGATTTATAAGGAGTGGCTGCTGTGGTTGTTTCTCAACATTTGGAGCATCAACAGATATTGAACCAATTGGTAGGAAGCTGGTGTGGGATTGCAAGTCTCTTGCAGGTTTCATCTTTCTTTCTCTCTTTCTTCACCCCCTTAGTACCATCTAGGCTGTTCAATATATTCCTCCTCAACCATTCCTAACCAGCCTTACAACCCCTTTCCTGCAGTGTATATTTTATTTTTTCCTCTCTTTCCCACAACTTCCCCAATATACCTCTGTATTCCCACAAGCTGTCTTCACTGTCTTCAACCCTCTTTTCCCACTACCAGCAACAATGGACCTGACTTTGTGGCAGTACCAGTTCAGGATCATCATGCTGGGGGACTCCACAGTGGGCAAGTCCTCCTTGCTGAAGCGCTACACTGAAGACTTGTTCCTGGAGTCCATTAACCAGACTGTGGGTGTAGACTTCTATGTTCACTTCCTGGAGGTGGAGCCAGGGGTCCGTGTCAAGCTGCAGTTCTGGGACACAGCTGGACAGGAGAGGTTCAGGTGAGGATGAACCCATCTTGTGACAAATGGGGACAAGGTGTCTGTCTTCTACATTGGCGCCAGTCATAGCTTAACACCTCTCCAAATGCAGATTTCTGATTCTTGGATTCTTTGCACTATTAGATGTCATAATTTATAAAAAAAATGCCTTCTTTATGCACCAGGCCTAGTAGCACAGCACTGTTCTATGTCTCTTTGTATACGACAGTAATATGAATATCAAAGAAATGACTAATGTGCATGCAAATATACTATCCAAATAAACTACCAGTTATTCCATTCACACAGGAGCTGTTCATCAGTGTTTGCTTTCAGCTATGACTGTGTATCCACCCTGTCACCCTCACAAGATCAGTGTGCAAAGTGTACAGAGAAGCAGTATGTATAATGCTTTAAGTGGAAAAGGCAGATTTTTGAAAATGCATTATTTTTCCTGCTCAGCATATTTAATGAAAACACTAGGAGTAACATGTTTCATTCTGTCTCTAAATTCATTATTTCAGTTCTCCAGTTGAATGAACCGTAGCAAATTGCAAACGGTGCCTGTTTGTGTTTACCTTCTCTCTGCATGGTATCTGTAGCCTGCTAATCCCACATGAGTCAGCTAAAAGCTCAGCTAAATCCGGTTTGTTTTCATAAAGAAGTATTCTAGTGAAGAAGTAAGTTTTTACCAACTGGCTGCTGGGAGGGCCCTTAACCAAGCCTTTCCTTTCCTTTAAACATTCAGTGACTCATGGGGGAACTATGTGCCTCTTGACAGTTTCATGATTAAGGTGAGAAAAACATAGTGGTTATCAAATTCTTACAAAGAAACAGACTCTTTGTCAATCTGCTTATCTAAAAAAGCTCAACTCAAACAGTGCAGAGAATCAGCTGATTATTTGCTCACTGGAAGAGGAAATAAGTTGGTAGCAAAGTCTGAACTCTGCACTACCCAGTGAGGGCGTTGGGAGGTTTTCATGTGATTCATGTGAAATTCAAACCTCCTCCCTTTTTCCTCATGTTTCTCCCCCGTGTCTCTCTTCTTTTCTCAGGTCAGTGACCCGTTCTTATTACCGCAACTCGGTCGGAGGCCTGCTGGTGTTTGACATGACCAACCGAGCCTCCTTTGACCATATTAAAGAGTGGCATGCTGAGGTGTGCGAGCGAGTGCAGCCACATAAGGTTCTGTTCGTCCTGGTGGGCCAAAAGAGCGACCGAGATGCTCAAGGGGAGAGGGTGGTGAGCCGGGAAGAGACTGAGAAACTGGCCGGACAGCTAGGGATGCCCTATGTGGAGGTCTCTGCAAAGACAGGCCAGAACGTGAGGGACGCCTTTGAGCTGCTGACTCGACGGGTCTACCAGGGTCTGTTGAGTGGAGAGATAGAGCTGCAAGAGGGCTGGGATGGAGTCAAGTGCGCTGCACCACAGGCACTGCAGTTACAGAGAACCGGCATGGCACAGCCCAGCACAGCCCCCAAGAAAAACAAGAAGTGCTGTGATTAAACTGTGGACTGGTGATGGTCACCTATATGCACTCACATTACTGTAGAACCCAAACTGGCCCCCAGGAAGTTGGATTTGTGGTGGAATTTTACTGTAATAATGTGATCATCATGAAAGCAACTGATTTGAAATGCATTTTTTGCACCTTTGTTGTGAAGATACAATCTTAACCATTCTATAATGTAAGAGACTGGTTTGAGGAAACACTTTGGGCTTTGTATATACAATACTTTGACATTACTGAAATGGGTGAAGATTAACTTTAGAAATAAAGGTTTTGTGTAATTGATATTTTTATCCATGGCAATGTTGGTCAGTTAAGGTCCATGACTTTGGTCCAGACTGAAATACCTATAAAACATAAAAACTATTGGATGGATTGCCATGACTTTTTGCACAGACATCCATGGTATTGTAACGCTGTTTATTCTTAGCGTTAACTACCGTTACTAAATTAAAACTAATTTCGGGACGAGGGTACAATAAGAGCACGGGGAAGCTTTCTCTGTCTCCCTTGGTTCACTTTTTATTCAGGTCCGTTTCAACATCAGGACAACGCAACCACCACAACCAAACGTGATAGCTCATCTCACTGTCTTACACCATATCACTCCGCCAATCTTAACCATTTACATCACAGGTAAGGTGCACCATATTATGTAGTTCCTAAGCAGCATACACACATATGTGGTTACCATTAATTAAATAATGTAATAATTAACCCAGAGAAGGTAATCTCTAAAATAACTCTTCACAAAACTAAATCTCATTTTACAGTATCAAGAGGATTATTTCCTACTGACTTTGGTGATCCTCTGACTTTTCATCTAGCACCACCTGCAGGTTGACGTTTGGTTTTGGGTTAAATGTCTCGACAATTATTGGATGGATTGCTGTGAAATTTGCTACAGGTGTTCAAGTTCTCTTAACTTTTCATCTAGCGTCATCATCAGGTAAAATTTTTAATTTGCCCAATACAATACTTGTGACTAAATGTCTGCAAAACTAATAGCATTCCCATCAGCCACAGCTGTACTTTGTGTTTAGAGCTAATTGGCAAATGTTAACATGCTAACAAGCAATATCACTGTGAGCATGTTGATGTTAAAATTTAGCTCAAAGTGTGCCTTAGTTCAGCCTCACAAAGTTGCTAGCATAGCTGTAGACTCTTGGTCTTGTTTAATTGCAGTTTTTTGTATTTATAGGACCATGAAAAGGTTGACAGAGGTTCATGCTCTCTTATGTGTGATGCTAGGCCCACAGCTGACCAGACTAACATGGACTGATGAGGTCATTGCTTACCTCAGTTCAGTAGGGCAGGGGTTGTAATGATGACATATTGAGCCAAAGCCATTGGTGCCAGATGAGACTGCGTCACCACACATTCAATCTACAAGAATGGGATACGATCACATCTTCTCTATTGATTTTTGGATGTCAAGACCTCTACAGTGGAAAAGTAGTTGCCACCCTGGGGGTCCTGATGCCTAAAAGAGGTCTTAAGATATATCTGAGGGGTCACAAGATGATTAGGAAAGAAACATATTTGTGTTACATTTTTTTTTATAGTACAGTTGACCCCCTTCTTGTGAAAAACTTGGTATTTATATCTCTTTCACAGAGCCAAAAATGTGTCTTTAGTCAAACTGCTTACAGCTCATGTCCATACTAAGCTCATAACTTGTAATGAGGGGTTGCAAGTAGGCATTGGTCAAAAAGGTTGAGAACAAATGCACTATAAGGACATTCTTTTTCCCCAGAACCCATTTCTGGACATAAATCTGTGGTTCTTCCCTATGTTGCTTGTTCTGTTCTTGACTGGCAGCAGTTAAGGTACTGAGTCCCCTGGTCGAGATTAGAAACATCACCCTTAATCTTTTGGGCCTGAGTTGTTGTCTGGAAAAGGCTCATCAATAATTGCACAGCATCCCTTACGTGAGTGATTGTTTTCAGGTGCTGTTGTTGAAATTAATTACATAAAAACTCTAAGGTGCCTTTGGATATTGTTCTTTTGAAATGCTGTGAGGTTTCTGTTGTAATTATTGTTCATCTGGCAGATGAGCAGTCTCCTGTGTTTCTGCAACCAAATGCAGGCAATTGATTCTGCTATTAAAAGACACCCAGATTAAAGATTCACTGACAGGTTGTCAACTGTTTTCTGTATACTGGTTTGTGTCCTTGGTTCTCTGTCCATAGACAGTGAACTGATTATATTTCATGATTTTAAATGTTCAGCCTCCACTTGACACTTCAAAACTTCAGTGTAGTCATGTACTAAGAGAACCACAATGCAAAAATGCAAAACAATTGCATACAAAAATGCTAGCACAAGTAATTAATTATTTTAAATGAACAGCAATAAGTGAATTTTGTTTTACGTTAGGTATAATCCTTCCCTACAAACTCAAATATAACTAATAATATTCATATGTAGAACCCATGGCTAACTTTTTCTCAGTTCAGTCTGGCAATAAATGCCATACTCCAAAACATCTTGTGTTAATATCAGTCATTTATTTTTGTGACATTGTGAAAAGTCAACATCTGGGGAACATTACTTCTATCATTATCTTGATGCAATTTGCTGAAATAGACAAAAGTAAAAATACAATTTACAAGGATGGTTGAAATAAATGTGTTAATGTAATAATACCTACTACATTCAGTAGCAATACAGAACAGCACATACTGTATATGTCTAACAACAGAGACAAAGAATTCGTGACCACCATTTGCAGTAGGAACCTGGTATTATAGACCCTCTATAAAACAAAAACTATAATCAACAACATTGTATGAGTGGGTAAACAGGGGGAGCCATAATCTTTTAAACACTCAACAGTTATGATTATCTGTTTTTGGCAAGATGACAACAAATATCAATTTTAAGGAGGCAGATGAATCGGTAACATTCACATCGAAATGTTCTAGAGTATCAAAAGGTAAACTGGATACAGCAGTGGTCATAATCCAAAAGAAGTATTCCAGTAAATGTTTATTGACAAAAATGCAATGAATGGAGTTCTGCCAGGCTTAGCTTAATGGCAACAAAACAGAATCAGAGACAAGAATTACATTATTGTGTGATGATGCTGGCAAAACACTCAAAACTTAGGGAGCTATGACGACCAAACACTATTTAATGTGAAAAAAATAAAATACCCCCACCCAAACCATCTCTTTCATTAGTCCAAAAAAACCCAGTTGAAAAGGAACAAACAAAAAAAAAAAGACAATACACAGAGTGGGTACAACATATTGGGGTAGAGTCTTGCTACTTCTTGGTTGTCTTGCGAATCAGCGCCATTCTCTGAAATGAAAACAAATGCAAACAGTAAGGCCCACTGTATGTGTTCATTACAATATAAAACAAAAAATTATATTGGCAAATCAGGATTATTTGTCAACAGTTGTCATGTTTCTCTACCTGTGTACATACATATACAGTATAATATATATTCTAACATGTCCAACAGAAACAAAGCCTTTTATTGCTCACCTGTTTGTGAGCCTCTGTGGTGCAAGCCTTCTTGAATGGCCGGATCTCATCTGAGCCATAACCAGGAATCCACATGTTCCACTGGCGCTCTGAGAAAAGCAATGTTCAATGTCGGCAGGACACCGTCTGTATGAACTTCTCAGGACTCCAACAGATATTCAGTGACATCAAACATTTTATAACATAACAAGGAAATTTGCTATCGGTGCTATCATTTCAGCAAAGTGTCAAACTTCCAATATCTTATAATTTCAACTAATGTGGCTGTCCTGCCATGTTACCCTAAAACTAAATTTCTCAGGAAGCTCTTGTATTTTATGACTGAATGTTTGAGTTACTCAAGGAGATGAGCACAAATTACTTTAACTAAAGGGTGGAAAACATGCCGTTTTTTTGGCATAACATCTTTTTTTTGTATTTCCTCTACAGCACATATATCCAAGAAGGCCTTTCAGGTGTCAACTGTCAGCAGTATTTGTAAAATTCAAAAGGAATAAATATGCTCCCTTCAATTATCACAAATAATATATTTTTTAAATGGTTTGGTAAATAACTTTTTACATTCAAAGTAACTGTCATATTCAAACATAAATATCACTATGGATCAAATTAATGAGATAACATTTTGGGCTAAGAAATGAATGATTCACATTAAATCTGCATGATATATGCTACATCATTTCAATAGTAAGTCCTGAGACAATCATTTTTGAAAGCAATTATTGCCCAGTAATTACAGGCTGACCATCATATCATGTATTCTTGAGATTTTTTTTTTTTTACTTGAAACACACTAAACATATGACAATATTAGGCGTCACAACCCTAAAAAAAGCCACCAGCAACTTACCAAGATGTAATTGAACATCCTTCACCTCCAAGGTGTTGGACTTGCGATGGCGTGCCAGTTGACAGGCCGCTGTCACTACACTCTCTATAAAGTCATCAGCAATTTGTAGCAGCATCTGAGAAGAGACATTTTGAAAACCATCAATTGCGTTCAGTAAAGGAAAGCAACATTCCACAATGGCTGGAAAATCAATTATATTTTCAGCTGCTTACACCATTTATCATGCAGCCAGACTTTCAAAAAAAGAATAAGATTTCCAAGATGATTTCTAAGATTTTCTAGGATGATGGATGTGGCGGTAGGTTAGGGCAGCTTTAGAGCTACAAGAACCTGAAAGATGCAAGTGGTATTAATTTCACACTAAAAATTCCACTGCTGCTTATGTTTACTCTACACTTATTTAAAAAAAAAACAAAAAAAAAAACCGGATTTGATTTGAAACTGCTATTAAAACCACTGACGGACCTCCTCAACATCCTCATCCAGCTGCTCATTCGGATCGATCTCTCTCACCAGGTCCTGAAGCTTCTTCTTACTGAGCACCTGGAAAGAAAACACATGTATCCATTCACTTAGTTACAAAAGAGTACAGGTGTGCAGATGTTGTGTGCTCTCTATAGTAGTCTAATGATGGCCCTAAATGCAAAAATGACAACAAGGCTGTTTTTTACATTTAAAGTCAAGACCAACAAAATGGGTTATGGGGCTGAAACGTGATTTTGACACCAATATTTATAAAAGATGTAAAAATAAAATCGTTATGCGAAATATAATGTGGTCCCAAAAAGACCAATCACAACGTATAATCTGTCACTCTAATCGTGAAGAGGGAAAACAAGATACGAATAAGGTAAATTGTCCCCACACTTAGCTCTGTTGTTGAGAATTAGTTCTTCTTACTAATGAATTAATGGTGAATGTCATAAAGACTGTGGAGCCAGTGGGACTGTAATTAGCAGACTGTCTGGTAGAAAACGGCACAGCCTGCGCTAATATCAAAATGATGCAATAAATCAACACGCACGTGAAGTATATGAAACTTATGTAGTTATTCCTCTTCACTAAACAATTTTGTTGCTCATAGTTGCAAGAAAAATATTACTGCTTATAATCTACAGTATGAGATGTATGTATGTGTGCAGTTCTCCAGAAGAAAGTCAGTGGGACTCCATAGAGATGCTGGTGCAGCAACGCCTTTTGGGGGTTTGGTGAGTAAACAAAATTAACTCACCTGAGATCCCTCTGGACTACTTCTGCCAGGAGGGCCAGACAGAACCTTCACTGCTGTTGCGGTGCTGTTCGCCATGCTGGATCGTGGATCGACTCTGGAGTTTCACAAGAGGCAAAACTGTTGTTTGTCTGTGCCTGTGTGTGTCAAGAGTCCTGAGTGACTGTCCAAGATGGGCACAGATGTGATGGATTATCTTTTACAGGGACCACGTCCGTATATCTTGGGAAAATTACAAAAGTTAGCATCACAGAGGCAAAAGGTTGATAAAGCTGCTTGCAGAATCTTTATGAAAAAGCAATTCATTAATGTTAGCCTTAAGTTTTGTTTTGCCGGTCCTAAAATGTATTTTGTAATGTAATTGTCTGCTCGATTTGTTTATTTTAGTATTGTTTATTTTATTTTATTTCATTTCTATTTTTGCCTCCCGATTTTATTTAATTGCAGTGCTGATGTTTTAATCTCCCCCATGAAACTCACTTAGTAATTTTGTTTTCAACGGTGGAGTATAAGTGGTCATGATTACTATTAGCTACAAGACACATGCATACACTTAGCCGTAAAACAACGCTATAAGATCTGCTCGAAATATTAACCTAGTTAGCAAAATAACACCACACTCATAAAATAAAGAGGCCAGACAGGAAACTATTAAGCGACAGTGCAGCTTCAACAAATAAAGCAAACACGTAAAATACCGACGCTAACATAACGTTATGTGCTAAAAACAATAGCAGCTATCAAGCTTTGAATTTAGCCGGACAGGCTAGCATTAGCAGATAACATATCGGAGCAGCTTTATGGACGCTGCGTCCTAAAATTACGCGCTAAATTGCCATCTTACCCAATTAAATAAACCCTATCTGTCCATGTTTCGGCGTCGTTGCGACAACAATGACTGAGTTTGATACAGAAAGACTCCCTCAAATTGACTCTGAACAGAGGGTCTCAGAAAATCACCGAGGAAAATTTTCACTACTTCCGCTTTGTTTATGTCTACTTCCGGTGGCTACACAGCGCCTCTACTCTGCCATCTGTTGGATATTTAGTTGAACTACACCAAACAAACTAAACAAATTGATTTTAATAATAAAATCGAGCTCTGGTCGCAGTGGAATCGGTGCCGTGAACGCAAACACGCTATACAAGCATACAGGAAGGAATGGTGTAGAAAATCACACTTTATTATGAGAATATATTCTAGGTAATAGAATATTATGAATTCAATACACAGAGGTATATTCCATCTGGTAAGTAATTACAATGCAATAAAAACTAAACCACCAACATTTAAGAAAATATTATTTTCAATTACATACATTAAGAAATCATGTTCAATAAGACACCTTACAGCCAGTTTACTTTAAGATTTCTTAAAAGTACAATACTTCCAAACCACCTTCAGGGAGCTGGTAAGGATTTTTTAAGTTTATGTGTATGACTTTATTTGGAAGACTTTATTCTCCCAAATAAAGTCATAGAGAGTAGTTAATATCCTTAGCAGTGATGGTCATCTACATAAGGAGATAATAGGGCCCACAGTACAAAGTGGGAGAGACCTTAGAAAAAGTACTCTCCCAAGAATAGAGGTCCTTAATTTGCAGACAGTAGCTATAGTAATAGTAGAAAATGTATGTCTGTATATGGCTTTAGATACATAAATACCTAAATATTTTACACATTGTTTGAGAGGTATTTTGTTTATTTTCGAAACGTATTTTTTCGGATATTTCATTTTAACCATAATGTATCCTATAGCTGTACGCCTGAGGTGGATGCAGCAATAAGACACATACATCTGACTGAAAGTGAAAAACTAGTAATTTAGAGGGTATGTCAGTTAGTCTAAAGATGACTCTGTAAGCATTTTAAGTCGGCGTACAGCAAACGATCTGTGAGACCCTCTGACAGACTGAATTTCTTTCGATCCTGTCTCCTGTTCAGCTCAGGTTAACAGCTAATCAATCAAAGGTCGCAGCGAATGAAGCGTACAATGTTTGCTTGTTCGGCATTACATATCACACCGGGATATTCCGAAGCTCTGCGGCGACATGTCAAGACTTCTTTCAAAATCTGTTTAACTTCTTCAAAAAAATACTGACCTCATCAACAACAAGCTCCGACTGAAAACATGACAGGCCCGACTCGCCTTAGAGACAGATGACGTAGCCTACTGGGAGTATCGGAGCAAGTCCTTTCATTTACAGTTCACATAAACAATATTTCAGGCGTAAATACTTCTCAGCCAAAGAGAGTCATAAGACCGTACACAATAAGTCTTATTGAGTAATTTATCAGGCTATATTATGATTTGGATGGATAATGTCTTGGTGCTTTCACAATTTCAGACTTCTTTGAGCACACTTCCTGAAAAAACAAACAAGAATGAAAGCCACACCCACACCTCATTATAGATAAATACTGAGCCACTAACTTTCATTTCAGATTAGAAGCTGCGCAGGACTGCACACCATTTTTCTGATATTGAAAAGGGTTTTCACAGTCATGAAAGTACTTCTAGCTGTTGCAGTGGTCGCCCTGATTCATGGCAGTTATGGTAAATATGTTTGTTTTTCCTCATGGACTGTTATACAATCTCCTCAAAACATGTAATTGTATTGCTCCTCTTGAATGAGCTATTGGTTTAATATTCAAGTCTGATTCTGGTGGGGGTTTTTTACAAACATAATCACACAGTTGCTCTCCTTGGGTTTTGTGCGTATGTGTGGTTGTGTGTGTGTGTGTGTGTGTGTGTGTGTGTGTGTGTCTGTCTGTCTGTCTGCCTGCTTGTTTGTCTGCTTGCCTGTCTGTTTCAGAGTTTGTTTGTCCTCTAGAGAAGCCGCTTTATTTTCTCTTCCGCAACACTGATGGGTTTCCCCTGGTGGTTATGAGACTCAGACTAACACAGGAAATGTTGCTGGAATTATCAAGGGACCGACGAGAAGAACAGTTAAATATGTTTACGTATACATACTGTATGCATAGTTCTGTTACCATAAAATTCACATCCTGACTGTGAAGAAATAATGTAAACTGTTGTGTGTGTTGTGCAGTAATTCTTTCCTGAAGTGAAAGACAAATCGCGTCTGTCATCACTAGTGTCAGTAAAGTGGAAGAACCTGTTACGGGTCATGTGGCCCTTGTGACATTGAGAGTATTGCCAGTTTTCCAACAGGAGCCTGAAACAAATGTCAGGAAAAGGGAGAGGTTGTTTTGAAAGTGTTGCCCAGAACAGCAGCTAGATCCCCAGCGCAGTTCAGTCCCCCGCCTGTTCATGTTGTGATCAATAACACGCATCTGTAATCTCTGTCCACATGCAGCCACTTTGCTCATTAAAGGGCCAACCCAGCCGGTTCTGGAGGGAGAGAGTATCACACTGGAGTGTCTGTACTCAGATTCTGAACTCAACATCAGCCAGGTCCACTTTGAGGTCTTCTCTAAGGTGAGCCAGGAGAACATATGGGTAGATGTGTGCAAGAGGAAATAGAGGAAAGAAGTGGTTCATTTCAAAAGGTCAGGACTTTCCTCTCACCATTATGTGGGCTTGCTTACAACACTGCAGGGTTGGTAAGAAAGGCCAAAGTACTCAAGTGTTTTATTATAACTCTTGTAGAAGTAGAATAAAATGATTCATTATTTTATTATGTTGTTTTTATATATACAGGCTAACACTGTACATAAGAAAATAATTCTTACGTAACATTCTCACAATGTCATAACATTTATAGCCTGGGCAGTCAACTGCTCTGTGTAAATATCACATGAGCAGCTGACTGCTGTGTGGTTCAACACAGTGGAGAATTTTACAAAAACTCTAACACATGAAATGTAATCCATCAGAACGCTCCTCAAAGTAATGTAACGTGATCATGTTACTTTTGGATTACTCCTGAATCTGATATTTAGCTCCAAAGTTCCCAAAATATGCATTTAAATAGACAACTGCCATCGCCAGTATCCACAACTTTCTTTCTTTCTTTCTTTCTTTCTTTCTTTTCTTACCCTTTACCAGTACATGCAGGGCTGGCATCCAGTTTGGGAGCGATTTAGGTGCTTCTATGTGATGCAAATCGAGCGGACTGCAGAGAGTCTAGTCCTGTTCATCCCCCGTGCAGGAAGGTACTATGAAGGGCCCTACCGCTGTGTGTCCGACGCCGAAAATGTGACCGCGCCAGACGACTCCTCCCAGCCGCTGGCCTTCAAAGTGCAATGTGAGTGCCTGGGTGCATGTCTGCTCAAAGTCTGTGGAACAATGCCTCTGTGACACAATATTTCCCTTTTGCCAAATAAATAAACCATGTGTCCTTCAGTGGTCAAAGAGATTTCTGCAGGAATCTGACAATAAGCTAGATAAAAATGTGACGCTTGAAAGTAAGATACACAGCTTCTGAGTTTCACTTTCTAATCAGTGAATGCGTGGCATAGCTGACATTACTAACAAAGGTGGAGTATAAAAACACCTAAATGTACATTAGTGAACAGTCTAGGTGAGAAGACAGAGCAAAGAGACTCTGAAACCCTGCAATTTTCCTGATATTTCCAACCAGCAGGAGGTAAGGACAATCTTTCAGACACCGTGGACATAGCTTTCTTCACAGTGAGGGATGGAAAAACACATGAATAGTTAATAACACAAGACATATCTATGCAGTGCAGCTGCAGAGGATGTACAACAAAACAAGTACAAAAAGTACAGATCCAGTGCAAACACTGTGATAGGTTGACTACAGTTATTTCATTTTTTTTTCTGCACTCCAAGTAAACAAAGACACATTCTCCTGGTGGGGGTCAAGTTTGAAACTATCAGTGTAGGATACATTGTTGCATGAAACGGCATCCTTGGCATAGCTAGTCAGATTATCAGTGTCCTCTATCTTCTCAGTGGCCATCAAATCGACCGTGATGCTGTTTGATAGGCTCCTCAGCCTCATGGGTGGAATCAATAAGAGGCAAAGATTAGAATGGACTAAAGGACTGAAGGAGATAGAGAGGGAGAGAAGCCAGGAGATGGCCGGACGTGGGCCATCTATTGAGATGGAAGAGAAAATGAGCCATTATTCACAACACTGCCTCTCTAAAGACTTCGATAAGATGAAGCCTATTATCATTATTATTGATTGCTTGGTACAGTCTGTACCCCTGGGAGGCATTCATACTTGAGCCTACTCAATTATATTTAAAAGATCTGAGTGTTTACCAGCTGCCACCACTGCAAACATATGTTCAGTCACGTCAGACTCTTTGAAGAGGTAACTTCAGCGTACATTACATTTCTTGCTTCATTAATGCTCGATCATGCTTCCTCATTCCCGCTGCGTTGTAGATATGGGGGAGCTGTCACTGTCCAGGGAAGGCTACACCAGCTACCTGGGTGTCCCACAGGAGCTGAAGGTGCGAGTCGGAGATGACGTGGTGGTGAAGTGCTCTACCAGCTCATCAGAGGAGCCGAACTACTTCTGGAAAAAAGACGTGAGAAAGCCTCAGGAATATGCACAGTGTTCTCATTATGCTTTTGGAAACTTGTCATCCTCTCTCCAGCTCCCTCCCTCCACTTTCGACGTGACCTCTTTATTTCTTTTTTCCTGTCTTGTTCCAATCTCTCTATGTCCCTCTTTCTCTCTTGGCTTTGCTCAAGCATTCTTTTAATTTTCTCTCCTTTTCTAGCACAACTCTGTTTCTCTCTGTGACTTTCTCAAGCCACTTGTTTCCCCTTGCCTGTCGTCTTTTCATCCCCTCCTCTGAAGAAGTGCTCTGTATTTAAGTGAGCAGTTGGCTTAGGCCCACCGCTCGCTGGGGATTGCAGCTTGCCCACTTACAGAGGATTAATAGTTTAATGAGGTCTAGACAAGAGCCAGTCAACCTGAAAACAATTATGTGGATAGATTTCTAATGATTTTTTTTAGTGTTTGGTTAACCAGTATTGAATTATTCAATTGGGCTCTTCGCTGAACTATGGAACCCTCGCCCGAGGGAAATTAAGACATCTCTGTGTAAAATGCCATAGTGACAATAGGCATGTAAAACAAGAATAAGTTGACGAGTCGGGAGATACACTGTACCCTTGTGGTGAGAAAATTATATTACACTTTCAAGGTGTCATCAAAATCACCACTACCTCCACCAGCAGGTAACAGGTGTAATGAAGCTATGCCGCTGTGAAGATATCTTGGGAACAGGCAGTCGTAATTGCCAAGTTTCCTCTTTTGTTATTTTTCTTGATAAGTCGGCTCGGGGTTAATATGCTTATTAAAGGGTCACTGCTAATCCGGGTTTTAAATGAGCTTACAAGTCCAAATCCAATACAGTGGACATTTTATACTGCTAATACTATTTGTCCTCCACATGATCATATGTAGTGCTTTAGGTTTTTGTCATTATTTGTTGCATAATGTTGAAGGATATTAATTATTGCCAGCTTGACAGGCCCGTCACTGTAAGGAGTTGGAATCATTTAGCACATCAGCAGTCAGGATCTACCTGTCGATCTATTCGTGCACCATTTACATAAGTCACAAGACCTTTGGAAAAGAGGAATGACACATTCAAGGAAATGATGAGACGAGATAAAATGTTTTCAAGAGTGTGTTTGTGTGTGTGTGTGTGTTTGCCTATCTGTGTGTGTAAGCCCACTGTATGTATGACAGGAACGGATATGGGGCAGAAAGTAGCATTAGAATGGCCCACTTTGACAGACAGCCGCCGTGGGCACATTGGCCCCCGGTAATGACAGCAGGACAGAGGCAGAAATGGGCCACTGCTTTGGGAGCCAGTGGATTTGCATACAAAATGCTGCTTTGGCCAGACCTGGCCTTTATGGGAAATCCTCTTAATTCAGATCCATTCAAATTGAAATGGACTTTCTTGGCAGGAGCTGCAGCTCCCAGGAGCCAAATCATTTGCATGGTGTAATGTCTTTTTTTTTTCTTACCCCCACCTCCACGTTCATTTGTTTTCCAATCCTTGTGTTTGGCCTATTATTTGTTTCCTCCCATGTCGGGCTCTATCTCATAATAGTGCTGCTATTTTTGTGTCAACAATTCATCCTGCTCCCTTGCCATCTCATTATGTGTTGTGTTAACAGTGTGTTGTTGCGGCATCATTCTTTGCGAATGATGGTGTTATCTGGGTTATTGACTTGTGTCGATGTGTGTTCATTCATTGGGATTACTGCTCAGGTAAATACACTTCATTTGGGACTTTGCGTACTGTTCTCTGAGGGCCACACACCAGCAGATATTTTCGTCCGTGTCCCGCTGCCATTGCCAGTCTCTGTTTCTACCTATCTTGTTCTATTTCGTCCTCTCTCTGTCCATCTTTCCTCTTTCACTCATACACAAATCAGCCAAAATAACACTTTCTGCTCCTTTTCTTTTTCATTCTCTATGTCTGACAGTCTCTGTTTCACTCTCCAGCTTTCTCTTTCGCCACCAAGCATCGTCTATTCTCCATCTCTCTTGTGCTCTCAGCTCAGCACAATTTTAATTTGTAGGAGTTGGTCGATTCTCTTAGGGCTGCAAACAATCCAGCCAATATTTTTTTTTCCACTTCTAATTCTCCTGCGCTTTCTTGTATGTCTCCATCTTTCTTTCTCAGAGTGACGACTGGATCCTGCCTTCCTCTACGCTGACGCTGAGGAAGGTGAGGGTGATGGATGAAGGACAGTACACTTGCATGGCCGAGCATCCCTCTGTGGAGTCACTCAGCAAGAGACGCACCATCAGCATCACCGTGCTGCCTGGTAAGAGGACGCTTTAGATCTACCGAGAGAAGTCCTGTTGTCCATAATACTGTCTTGAGCGGTCATTTCCTGCTTCCTCATTCTAAAAACTGGTTTGGGCTTTCTTTGTAACTGAAATTCATCTGTCAACATCCCCTAAGCAAAAAACAAAAACATTTTGTTCTATTTCCCTTTTCAGTCAGCCACTCAAATGAGACCAGAAAGGTCAGGTGTTTGGGTGCAATTACGTCATCATGAACATATGCAGAAGTTCTCATTTGAGTGTGAAACATTTGAAATCCTAAACTTCTAAGGAAGCAGTACAAGGTTGAGGTTTAATTCATCTGCACACAGAAATGATACAGAAGTAGGAAAAAGACTGCGATGTTGTAGTAAAGAGAGGTGAAGACATTTGTGAAAATACCTCACATAAAAAAGGTGACAAAGAAGTCCCAAATGAAATCAACTCTAAAATGTCAAATGCAAGCAAGTAAGATGATACCAGAGGACACAATACATTTTAAATAACATAAAAAAGGCAATGACAGAACTGCACCAACTTTAAAGGATAAGAGGATAATTATTAGATATAAAAGAAGCAATGATTTTACCTGACCTTTAATTTTTTTTTCTCTTTTGACAGAAATATCAAGCCAAACATAAATGCAGTCTAGACCACAGAGCGAAGAGACACAGACTTAAGAGAAGTTAGAAATACTCATGAGCCATTAGAAACTGAAATCTGTGAGCAGGTGATTGGTTGATGTGCTTTCGTTATTTTATTTTATTCTGTTTGTTTTAAATGACATTAAATAGTCTTATCAGATTTAGATGCACCCTTGGAACCTTTCTAGTATACAGGTTGTTAGCTTTTGTAGATAGACCGTTTTTCTTTGTCTGAACTTGTGTGACTGACAAACTGTCTTATTTCTCATGAAATGTGAAGATTGTATTCAAGTGGAGAACTAATTTCATTACAACATTATAGCTAATCCAATTTACGGCACTTCATCTGTCTTCATCATCTTTATCACTGACCTGTGAGATGACTGCACTGTGTTAATGCACTGTAGTTTTTAAACATCGTCCTCTCACCCAGTAGGATTCATAAGCCTTGTGATTTCAATAGTTGAAATTATGCAACCTCTAAAATTGCAATTAAGCCAGTGCATGTTATTTATTATGGTAGAGTTATCTTATTACTTCTGCAATTGACTCATTGGTCACTGTGCTCCACAGAGTCTCCAGTATTTTCTCTGAAGCACATGTACTAATTAAAAAGGTAATCATTTCTAGAATAATATTTGCTCATCCTTGAAAGCATGGCGAGCAAATGTTGCATGTCACTGCTGTTGCTTTGAAGTTGCACTACAATAGCAGTGCAAACCCTTAGCAAACATTCCTGGTGCAAATCCATGTGATACCAGCTGCCAAGAAATCCTCTTAACATACGGAATTACTGGGTATGTGAACAGACAAAGCATGTGTTTGTTGCTGCCTAAAATCCTCACACCCTTAATTTTTCAATCTTTACTTTGTCCACTACACATAAGGTCCACAAAATCCACAAATGGTAATGTATAATTTGGAAATGTATACACATGAGGGGGATAATCAGCCAGTTTTTAAAATTGAAAAAGGCAGACTTCTTGAAGATCAGTGCTGTGTACGACCGTACAACCATCTGAACTCCAGACAGACACGCTTTTCTTCCACAAACAAACAGGAGGTTGCCTTTAGAAGCTTTGCCTGGAGGCAGGAAGCTCATAGTTTTGCTGATTTCAGAGTCTGTGTGATGCATGTTTCCCTTCATGTTTGTCTGATCTGTCCCACAGAGGATGCCCCCTGGTATGAATCTAGTAATGGCCGTGTCATGTTGATGACCTTGGCGGCGGCCGTGTCTCTCTTGGTGTTCATCCTCTCCATGAGTGTATTCCTGTGCCGCAGGGCCAAGCAGACCAAGACCAGCAAGGGACCCATGTAAGGAATGACTGTTTGTTTGTGTCTGCTCCTCTTTCATAATATGAAATCCCTCTGCTCTTTACTTGTGATCTTCATTTTAAATCGTTTTCAAAATCTGATGGATAACGTGCCTCTGAATGCGGGTGAATGTGTGTGTGTGTGGTTGTTTGATCTCTTTACGGCACTTTATCCACACTCACCTTTTATTTTCTTTAACTCAGCCACAGTCTCTCCTTCTGCAGTTTGACTTTATATTACGGATATGGTTATTGCTGCAATATTTCAATCTGTCTTATGTGATAGAACCAAGGCCATTTCAGTTACAGTGTGTGTATTTTTGTGGTGTATACTTCACCTTGCTTGTGTGTTATTTATGCCAAGTGTTCTTGCGGAAAACCTTTCCACACACAGACTGTGTGTGTGTGCTTTTATGTGTTTTAAAAGGCGTTATCCACACTGAATATTAAAGTCTATCTCAGCTGGTCTGACCTACTTGACCTCATCCTTGATCTCTTTCTTGCTCCCTCCTGTGTTTCCACACACTTGCATAAGCCTGGCATAGTAGCTCCAAGTTTAATTCTGTGATAGTATATAAAGTATAAATAAGGCTATAACAATGATAAGAGCATTAGTGGATGACCCATTAAATCTGTCGCTGACAGTATGCTTATGTGCACCATACCATGGCCCCATGCAGCTTCGCTCATTCATTTCTTTTTCATATGGGCTGAAAAAAAGCATTTTCAAAAGGCAGAAGTTCTATAAGAGCCTGATTCATACATGATTTTTCTTTGTTGTGGCGTAGAACAAAATGTTTAATCCTTAAAGTGTGGCTGGGCATGTGCTGCCATGTGTATATGAGCATGTGTGCATGAAAAGAGAAACGGAGAGCAAAAGAGAAAAATGGACTTTCATAGCAACAGCCAGGTGTGGTTCCATTGCTCGTTTCTTGTCTATAATTTCCTCACTTATACTTTTCTAGTGCCTACTGGGAGGTCGATATACTGATAATCATCATCCTCTGTCTTTTGTTCTCTCCCTCTCTACAGTGATGATCGGTCTCAGAAAAAGCCCATCTACAAAACCAGTGTGGAGTCCCTACCCTCCACGTCTGGAGACCAACAACCTCTGGTGTGACATCCTTCCACAGGCAGGTGGAAGGATGAGGAAGGGGGAAGAAGATGGAATGAAAGACAAGGAAGATGGAGTGGGTGGCCAGAAAATGAGAGATGGCATAGAGGAGATACTTAAAGAGGGAGGAGATGGTAGAGGGTTATGGATGGTCACATTGGGAATGAGAGAGGGAGGAAAGGAGGGAGGCAAAGAGGGATATTTAGAGACTGTAGGGAGAGCAAAATCAAAATCAGTAACAAGCTAGGTGTAAAAAATTTTTTTACCATGAAGGGCAAATGATTGCTTTAGAGAAGCTGCTTGCTTGTGGGTGTATGCTGCAGTTATGCATCGTGGACAAAAAGGTGGGCAATTTCACTTCATTTATTCTGCAGCGTGGAAAATTGTAAGCTACATTCTTACGTTGAACGTTGATGAGTCTTGTGTACTGCAAGAGCTGTAACGACTCCACATGCAATTCTCTCCTTTCTGTTGCAAACATAATTGCTCAGCTGTGTATTATAAATGAGTCGTTTAGGTGATGGGACGAGGTTTTATTTTGTTGGTTTCTTTCCCTTTCAACCTTTTTTTCCAAAGCAGAACCAGCTTAAAGCATCTGTGAGAAGGTTATTATAATCTCATTACCGTGACAGCTCTCAAGCACATTGCACTCTACTATTTTATTACATACTTTGGATCTCATTGATATTAAATGGCTTTCAGAAAATATTATTTACTGTCCTCATGTGTGCCTTTGATTTTGTTCCATTTTAGAGATACAAAAGAGGTTGGGGAGTATTGACAAGGTGGTGAAAGCTGGCCATGCGTGCTCGCTTGACCGCACATCTTCTCGATCCAATGCCATCTCAGGCTTGCATCAGCTTGTTTACCAACCTTTCCCTTCAGTCTGTAAGACCTTACTCTGGAGCAATGACCTTTACTCAAAGTACTGGGGCTGTGCATGCTTGTGTTTTTCCCCATCTGCCTGTAAGCACAAAACCCATTCTCAGTCAGTTCAGCTCACAAACATATGCATGAACTAAAGACTCACACTTACACACAGTGAGAATAATAGTAAAGTCTGGTAACCTTGAAACTTTGCCCATGCATTATAAGAGTAGGCAGGGTTAGCCACTGCTGATTTAGTCTATTCTGATTCCCCCTCCCGAAATAGACCATCATAGACTACAACTTCATCTTTTTAATTTTCTCCTCTGTTGCCTTGTAACCCTTAACGCCGTACCACAGCACCATGGCTTATTACCATAACCGTGCTCATAATGCAGAGAATTTCATTACGCTTGTCTGTTGAAGTTATGTTGGGTTTTATGTGGTTTTATTATCGGTGTGTGGTTGACCGTAGGCCGTCGTTAATAATGGGCGAAGCGGCAGTTTAACAATGACACTCCATTAACGGGTGCATGAGCACAGCCAGGATAATGTTATTAAACTGATTATTCAAGCCCCCTGTACAGCCCGCCTCTGCTGCAGCCATCCTTTGTCGAGCATTTTACAGACTCCTTGTATTTTTTTTCCAACTCCACAAACTTCTGCTTACTTTATGTCTTAGGTCAACCCCAGGAACAAAGAGACAGCACATATGGAGACTGTAACCAAAAGAGAAAGACTTTTAAAAATGTGTCACGCTCCGTAGGAAAAAATACAATGCTGTAAATTTAAAATGCCCTCCTGCATGTGAAATGCCAGTGAGCACTATTTTGTTTTGGCCTTTCAGTCAGTCATGAGTGAAAAGCTGTGTGCTCCCTTGTGGGTTTTGGTCCTGGGGTTTTAACTGGTTGGCCAGAAAAGACAAGATTATGTATCAGGAATTTCACACAGTAGAGCTGTCCCTGAGGTACAAGGCTCTGGTTGGGAGAGAGAGCAGTGTAGTTTACAGTGACATTTTGACCTTGATAGTGCCTCATGGATAAACCACCGGACAACAACTTAGGGCGATGCAGGAGGTGTGCAGAGAATACAGAGCAGCCAAAATGTTTTGTCTGGTGCAGGCAGGGTCCTAACAGGACAAGGATGCAGATCTGTGACATTAAAGTCTGGCAACTCATCACTAGTGTGAAACCTCCTGGCAGCCCTCAGTACACTACATGTAAAGGTGAGTTATACCAGACATGACACCATATTGGCTAATGCACCAAAGTGCCAGGCATTTGTAACTGTATGCCATCGCCCACTGCTGTTCTCGTCACGGTCACTTGGTTTTGTATGTGCTTCCTGCATATGTTGTGTCAAATGGCTGAAAATGAAGGAGTGGAGTTAGCTGGAGAAGCAGGTGTTTTCCCCTCATTACTTCCTGACAATGCCCCATCTGGTGCGGGGGAGCTGCTGCCACAGACTCCCTGCCAACCGGGAAACAAACACTTGCAGAGAGGCTGACAGGGAAAAATGGGATGGGATGGGAATTGGGGAATGAGTGGGGCAGTTATTATCCTCGTCAAAACAAGGTTAAAACTTGTGTTGAAAGAAAATCAGTGAGCGGAGAGAGCCTGAAGCTGAGACTTTCACTGTGATTTCACACAAATCCGCAAGTCGAGGTCAGATATGAGGCGTGAGTTCGAAGGAACTTTATGGAAGTCAAGTGGAGAAATATTAATATTAATGCTAATAGACTGCTTTGATGCTTTGCTGCCTGTTTGAACCATTATGACTGTCTGAGCCAAAACTGACCAAAGTGTCTGGAGGATTTGTGACAGATGAGAGACAGGCCAAAGCATATTTGAAACCCATGACGTGCTATCCCTAATGTTACCTGAAAGGGGCGCCAAAGATACAGTTTCTAAAAGATACCTTCAAGTCTTGGAGTCCATGGTATAACACTAGATTAGGGGAGGGGGGGGGAAGAGTTGTGGAAAGAGAAACAATTTTCATAATGGAGCAGCGCTCTCTGACTGGAAAACACAATTATGGGCAAACCGTGGTCACAGCATGAGGGTAAAGTTAAAGAGCCCCTTTAGCGGGACCTAATAGGCCCTGACTACAGATGAGCAGAAACACAGGCTAGTCCGGAGCACAAGTTTTCTTTCCGGGCCATTACCGCCATTGTGAACGGTGATTTAACCAAATACACTCAGGTCTGCTCCCTGCTCTCCTTGATGAGTCCTATGCACATTTTGCAGACAAAGCAGCCTCTGCAACAGAATGTCCCCTAATCTCAAAACACCTAAAGACTGCTTCACATATTCTGATTTGGCAGCGTGTCAATATAACCTTTCCTCCAGCTTCTGCAAAAAAATTAATGTGGGAAAGGTGAGTCCATCTGATTACTGACATGCAAATTAATCAGAACACATAATATATGTAGCCTGCTGATTAATCTGCATAATCATTTCCCAATTGACTTCAGAATACCATAAATGATTGCAACATTATTGTCTTAAAACAATAAACATCTGTTTCATTTTTCGTCACTTTAATCATTGTGCCACACATCCTTGTCATCCGTGGAACTGAATTTGAAACGAATTGGTTATTTGCGTCGGAAAATTAATGCTGGTTATCAATCACATTTAGAGCGAATTGATTTCAATTAATTGGAAGGTGCAGCCCTCCTTCCCTCCGCTGCTCTCCTCCTGTATAGCCTATTTCTTTTTAAAGCCCAACCCCTCTTTCTCATCCGCACACCCCCTCCACCTGCTCCTGCTCCCTTGCAATTGGTCAGAAACACACACAGGCCCGCCCTATTGGCAAGCTTTTAAATATATTAACAATGTAAAGTAACCAAGAAAAACCGGCTAAGCCATCATATTCAGGCATTCAGAGGGAGAGAAAGTGAGTGTGTATGAGAGGGAGCATTACTATGTGAAGACCTGCTGCTACGCACTGAGCGCTTGATAAAATACACACTCGTTCACGCACAAGTCGCACGCGCGCGCACACACACACACGCACACACATACACAGACGCTGAAGGCGCTGTCGGAGAGTGAACCTGCGGGTTCATGTCACACTGATTTCTCCAAGGAACAGGAATACTGAGGAAGAGATCAGGGGGAATATCAGCGACAGCGATGGCTTTCGCGACCGTGTGGAACTACTGCGTCCCTCTCATCATCATCACAGCCGCCTGCTTGGTGCGCACTGGTAAGGCTTGAACGAGAGAGTGAATGAGTGTGATGTGAATGAGAAGAGTGTTAAGCCGTCTCGATGTGGCGAGGCTTTTCCCTGCAAGTTTGCCTAAGTCCTCTAAGAAGAAGCTGAATAACGCTTAAAAATGCGCCGGGTCTATTCTGACTTATCAGACAGGGAAGGGGTAGGAGGCAGCACACCGCGGGACAAAAACACGTGCAATCATCCTGCGGACCGCTGTTAGTATTCACCACTGGGTAATTAGAATCAAAGCCGTTTACGCAAGCATGGGCTTCATCCGTATTGCTCCTTGGGTATGAGTCATTGGGTTGTCTACTTCTCGAAACTGATAAGCTGGAAAGACCCTAAAACACCAAAAGGTGGAAACAAAAGTGAAAGGCGCAGGCTCGCTGTCACTTTTTGCCCACGCAGTAATATTTTATGAAATCATCCCGCCCTCTGTTGACCCTCGTGCGTCACATAATTCTGATTATTTTCTCTGGACAGACCGTGATTGGGATTTATTGTATCATAGCTGCTGTGTGAGACGGGACGGGAGACATATGCAGCCATGTAGAGGATTCCGATTGAATATTCTGACAGCCACATGAGAGCTCATAACAAATGCCCGCAGTGGACCAGACGTGTGTCACACAACAGACCCAGCAGCAGTGGGGTTTGTCACTGCTTTTATATTCTGCAATAGTGTGAATGACTGAAAGGACCTTTGAGACCTCACCTTATCAGATACAATAACACCTAACAATGTAGTACAAAGCCTTGTAATGGCACCTGCAGTGCCTTTGTTGCTATTATTCTCCCCACTGACTGGAACATCTAAGTCTGGGATAGTCCTGCACCGCTCCCTTATAGGCACAATGTATTTCATGGTCACTACCCTATAACAAGTGCATCTGTTGCAAAAATAGGGATTTGGATTAGGCTCAATCATGACTCTGAGCAACTTCAGCCTCATGGTATTCTGCGCCATCTGCTTGGATGGAGAAAAATACACTCATAACAAACCTTATTAAATTCCACCCAAAGCTTCAGTGATTCTGACTGTGCAGGAATGGTAACCAGGAAGCGCAAACAGATGTTGCTTCACTGAATTGTGTCCTGTGGCTGTTGTGCTCTATAGGGCTTTGTTTAGGTTGTCCTGAGGCAATGAAAGGGTTAAGTTCTAGGTCGGATATTGTCACAGTCAGACCTGTGTTGTGATGATGTCTCCTTTTATATAGGGGGAGTGCTACATTGCTTCAGCCATTCTCTGCGCTGATACCAACCTCACCATGGCCTGTGTATTGATTTCTTCCCTTGACTGTGTATCTATTTGTATGTGGAGGGTTGATTTATATGCACAAGCATGTAGGCATTTGTGTGTCAGTCTAACTGGAGTACTGTGTAAGAGGTTTGTGTGTGTGTCTGGGCACCCATCTATGAATATGTTTGTGTGTTGCATGTAAATGTGCTTTATGTCTGTGTGTGTGTGTGTGTGTGTGTGTGTGTGTGTGTGTGCATGTGCTTGTGTGCTGCTTACAGTGCCGGGTTTTGCCTGAGCTGCGGGCAACCTCTGCTGGGGGCTGCTCGCTGATCACTGTCATTAATCTAGCCACTGACAGGGGCCGGGAGAGACAGGGGGCCGGGGGAGGTGGAGGGGTGTTACAGGCAGGGGGGTGGATGGAGGAAGGAGGGAGAGAAGGAAGTGTAAAGATGGTCTGTCTGTGAACACCCTGCACATATGCACATCTACTATGCATGCGTTTAAAAAGAAAAAAACTGTATTTCTGAAAACAAATCGGCATGTCTTGATCCTTTTTCTTTCACAGAGAAAAATGGCTAAACAAATTTAGAAGAAAGGAAAAAGGAGGCGGGAGGGGATGGGGTTTGATGGTTGTTATTATGCCAGGATAGAGATGGACAGATTGATTGAACGGACAGCCAGATGAGTGGACAGATAGATTGATAGGGTGCTGTGAAGATGGCGAGGCTGGGAGACTTGGCCCTCTGTTTGAACAACGAAGGAGAGACAGAGGGATGGAAAGATGGAGACGGCAAGAAAGGCAGAAAAGAGCGAGGGAGAGAGGAAGAGTGGGAGAAGAAAGGCAGAAAGACTTCACAGTGTGTCTGACGGGCAGGCCTGAGGGACACACACAAACACACAGACAAAGTCAGCCTTGTGTGTTTATGCGCTGAGTGCATGGCTTTGTGGGGGTGGCTGATCCACAGCAGCTGTGGGCCAAACACAACCCCACGTACAGGAACAAATGCTTTTAACTCCACCTTTGCTGTTTGCCCACCCTTAATCGCTACCACGCACCCCTCCATCACTTCCATTCTTCCGCCTCCTCCCTATTCCTCTCCTATGCCTCCATTACCACCGGCCTTATCACTGTGTGCATTAAATCACCTCCATTTGTTTATTTGAATGTGTGCAATGAGAGCCATCCGTTTGAGCTTGTTCCCCATCATGCTGTTTGGACCTTGGCTGGGGCTCTGGCGGTTGAAAAACGGCAGCAGTTGGACGTACTTGTGGGAGGAGATTTGAATACCAATTATAGCTGGTATATGCTTGCAAGGACAACACACACACACACACACACACACACACACACACACACACACACACACACACACAGAGGCCATACATAAATCAATGTCGCTGTGAGTCACAGAAGGGAGGCCTGGCGTGTAAACACAAACATCAAGGGAAATGCTGTACACACAAAAACTAAAAATATGGACGCACACGAGCACACGCATAGGTGCAGAAACACACGTGTACACATACACCTTGCCTCTAGATAGCTTACGTAGTACATTAGAGTTTCTTTTGAACATTGGAATAGCACTGCTAATGCAAGAGTGTGTCAGAGCCCAATTGCAGTTTTTGATGCTTGTCAGACGCAGTTTGCATCATGCCAGAGTTAAGATTGCCTTTTTACTTTCTTCCACATTGCGCTGGGCTTGCTTTTTCACCGTCTTTCTTTGTTCTCTAATTTGCTGAAAAAGTCTTCACCATAAGCCAAGGTTTATCCTTTCATCCAAACCTGGAGGATAATTCACCCCCAAAATAAAATAAACTTGTCGACAATTTAATTAAAAAGAGCGACACCTCCCTTCCTTGCTCTCTGCCCTGCCATCTGCTGGTTCACGGTGTAAATTTGAGCCCAGCGCACAATCAGATTTCAGTGTTGCATTCTGTTTTTTTTTCTGTGATTCCCTGTCTTTTGTAGGTCTAAATAATTGGACAACCTGAACTTGGCAGACAGTGCTGGCATACCCGTCAGCACCAGAGAAGCTGAAATGAGCCTTTTTTTAAAAATACACTGCCTACTGCTGTCGTGCACGGCCCTGTTTGATCAACTGATGCAGTCTTAAAGGGTCCTGACAGGGTGGCCCACTATCTCAGCTGAGCAACTGCCTCGGCATAAGCTCCATAAACAAATTGGACTGTGTCGCTTTTTCGGCAAGAGTTACGGAGCTTAGTGTGGGTTGGTTTTATTCTCTCCTGGGCTTTTATGGGTCCATTACTCAGAAGCAGAAGAAGTTCCTAGGCTCACCGTTTAGTGCAGGTGATGTATTTTACAGTAATTATCTCCTAATCTGCCCCCCAGTCTTCAATGCGATCTATAACTTCTTGTTTTGAGCTGCTGTTGTTTCACACAATGACTGCATCTCAATAACCCCCTCCAGCATTATAGACCAGGTCCAGAGAGGATTTATTTATTTATTTTCACATCAACTTGAATAGAAATAACGGGAAATGAGACATGACAAGTCGTTCTGTTTGCACTGCAAGGACACATCATATGACTTGGCCATCTCCTATCCCTTTTCACATCCTGTTTACAGCACCATGTTTCAGTCTATGTTTTGTCCTCATGGAGAGGTTAATCTACAAACAGAATACATGAAGCACAATGATTGAAAGGGGCACCAATTGGTAATTGAAGCCTTATATCTCATTTGACCATTTGTTTAATTGTCCATTAGTGAAACTTTCTGTCAATCTAATCAGGCCAGCGCTAATGTAGAAACACTCTTTATGGCTGCCACCTCATCTCCTTCCCATTACTATTCCCCAGACAGTGCCGCTCGTGATTATCATAATGGTGATCTATGTCGTCCTTACGTGTCGCTCTCTGAGAACAACTGGCGTTTCACCAACTTTGCCGCTGAAGTTTTTTAATGCTGAGTAGGGTGCCAAGGACGTCTCCTCCATTTGCTGGCATCCGAAGCCTGCCAATCAATCCATTGCTCTTAACTCCATCCGACCTGATTGGTTCAGTACAAAAGCGAAACGCCCTCCCCGGGTGCAGCTTTCTATACTGTGACCTGATGTCCCCTGAGCCAGCAGCTTTTCTCCATTCGCTGACCCCTCTCGCTGTATATTTGTCTTTGCCATGGGAGTGTGAAATCAGTAAACAGCGATTCCCTCCGCACTGCTTCTTGGCACTACACACAAAGGCGGTTGTATTCTTTCTACTGGAGTACAAGGTGTACTTGTGTTTTAAGCCAGTCAAAGTTGAATTGCGGCTGGGAACAGAGATGGAGGGAGAGAGAGAGGATCCTGAGTCTGAAAAAAACATTAAAACACTAACGCCATGGGGTGAGCATTCCTCGCTATTGGTGACACAGTTTCCATGACTAAGAGTAAACGTTTATACCTCCTGCTTGGCCCTGGGCTTGTTTAACACCCTCCCTCGCTGCTGTGACACCTGTCTCCACATCTCCCGCAGGGCGCCACGCTAACTTGGCCAGACAGCGGCCTCCGGTAACGCCGGTAACCAAGGTGATTATCCCCACTCAGGCGCTGCGACGGAACCCTCACTAGCCGTGATTGGATGAGAGAGGCTGATTGAGCTGAAAAGGGCAAGTGCCTAAAATTGAGGAGCTGGAAACTGTACTCTGCCAGTTCGGAGGCTAATACACATCCCATCTGGAAGACTTGTGTAGATGTAGAGACAAGAGGAGGAGAGGTTGGCTGCTAATGAGGTGCTTGTCCAGGGGTAAGGAGGATCAGTAAAGCACTTAAACCCAGGTGAAACTGTCAAGGCTGGGCACGGATGTTGCCAACAAGACCCCATTTCCCTTTACCCTTGGGAGGTCTGTGTGTCCAGTGGAGGCTAGCTGATGAAGAGTGACCAGGCTTAGCTGGGGCACCGAGGGACTGATGGGGTCAGAGAGGGAGAGTGAAAGAGAGACAGGGAGAGAGGGAGAGATGGCTCGCTGCACAGTGTATAAAAGAGTGAAGGAAGGGAGCAAGCGCGGGAGGAGGGAAAGCGCCAGGGGCATGCGTCACAGACCAGTGAACCAGGGAGGAGCAGAGCAGAGGAGAAAGTCAGGCAGAGAGGAGTCCAACAAACAAGTGAATGATTGCAGGATTTCAGCTCTAAAATGGAAGGGTGTAAAAAGAAAAAAAAAAAAGACAAGGGAGAGAGAGAGGTAACCCCTGCTGCGCTGAATGACGGATTAAGAAGGCTAAAAAAATTAGGAAGGTGGGACTAAAGCAGTAAAAGTGCAGGGTGCTGGGATGAGGAGGAGGAGGAAGAGGAGAGATGGATGGTGATACACAGAGATAAAGACAGAGAGAGGGCAAGCACTGTGTAGGTGACCACACCAGAGAGACAAGATGTCATGATCGATGAGGTCACAGTATATACTCACTCACTCTCTCTCTCTCACATACACACACACACACACAGACACAAGCAAACAAGTACTGAAATAGTTTCCCAGCAACTCATAGCCAGTCCTCCCACTTCCAGAGAAGCTACATGGTTCTTCAGCCCGAAGAATTAAACACCCACACACTCACAGGGATATTCATCTCTCTGCCATTTAGAATCCTTCTTCGTATCATCGCCATTAATAGGTCTGCTTTGATGAGATTGTCAGATGCTGAAAATTGCGAGTCAAAGCACTGCACTATCTACAGGGAAATCAGGTGATTTCAGAAGGCGGACACAACAATGCTGAAGAGGTCTCAGATGAGTTTTCTATCTTAGAAAAATCTCAACATGTCTCTCCCACGAGTGGCAAATTCATTTGAGCTATGACCATGTCTGGCATAGATAAAGTGGCAGTGTCGGTTGCAGTGCTTTCTGAAAATCTCAGTAAGGACATTTCTCACCGTTTTTAAGCATATCAGATCTTATTAGATCATATTAATGAATGTTTAAAGTATTTTGAAAGTACATTTGAACTTGGGATAAAAAAGAGGTTGTTGGCTTAAAACAAATGTGTATAGTAATGAAAATATTATCACAGATTATCCAAATGTTACTGGAAACCACACTTTCTGGTTTACTGTGTGCACTTTAAAAACCAAATGCTATCACTCATTGAAAGACAAGTGATAACAGCAGCTGCCAATAGATCAAACTCAGATTGCTGCTTCCATTCTGGACAGAAGTCAAGTGATGGTTGACACAGCTACTGAAATCTACTGCAGCTTTCATGATACTTCCCTGACACACTCTCTGCTGCTTGTCTCTATCTGTTTATCTCTTTCTCAGGCCTAAGACAAGAGCTTCAACGTCAGGAGTAGTAAACTTTGATCCACTTCATTAGCCAACTGTAAACAGCCATTAATTATAGGCAATTAAATAGCAGTACATGAGAACAATCCTCAAAAAGTTGGCCCTCTCAAAGACCCCCAAGCACTTGTAGGAAGGAGAGAGAGAGATGGACAAAGAAGGAAGAAAGAAAATAAAAAAATGGAGGGGAATAAGCCTGCGGCCATGCTTAATGTGCCGGGGTGAGATTTACCGCAATGATTTGCTGGGCTCTTTTGAGATTCATAAGGTCATCAATTCATGCTCTGCTCTCAGCAGGGCAAAACAAAAGTGAGGCTATGCAGCCGTCTGCACTGAAGTAAAGAGAGAAGAAAAGAAGCCGGGCCAAATTGGATTGGTGCTGCAATTGTTTCTGCAGCGATTGTTACAGTTGGCAAGGCCACTTAAAAAGTGGCCAAGCACCAATGACCTTGAGGAAAGCGCTTGCTGATTCTCTCCCAGGATTCATTTTCTCCTGAGCAGCTGAAGGGGCATTTAAGTGCACGACTGCTGATTCACCTAATGGCCGTTAACCGGTACACCCCCTCTCCCCTCGCCTCCCACAAAGTGCACCGGCAGATTGAAGCAGTGCTTTGACTCGTGTCCACAGACGTGTTCCTATCTCTGTGTCCATCTGTGGCGTGAATAATGTTATCATGGACTGCAGAAGGGTCGTGTCTCCACTTTCTGGCCATTGCAGTAGATGAGTGGAACAACCGTACAGTCTGTGATACTGAATGAGTTTGACACAGGCCTTGGGCATTGGGCGCAGTTGCGAAGAAACAGTGGTTCATAGCAACTGCCACATGCTGGGCCATACTGGTAACCGAGCTGAGAAGCAGCTTGCAGAGGCCAGTGGGGTTCTGCAGTCGGTACCAAAGTCATTTTTAGCTTTTGTGGACTCTGTAGCCATGGACAGCAAGTGGTTTTTGTGTCTGCAATATAGATCCTACAGCCTGGAGAGCCGCACAGTACACACAGCATGACACTGTCGCCTCTTGACTGCATATACAGTAACATACTTTATTGCAAGAGAAACTAATAAAAGAAAACTGTGGGGGAATGTACTTTCATTCTTGATTATTTTTTCTCTTCCCAACGGCCAAGATGGCTGCCATCAGTTCTCCCCTTTATCAGAGTAACTCCTTCTGCTGTTTAGTCACCAAGGTTCAAGGTTCATTTATGTATCATTGTACAACACAGGGCTTCATGCTACACACACAAAAAACAAAACAAAACAGAGAACTGTTATTTATGGTGGAGTGCAGGGGATGAATTGAGGAGTCTCACAGCCTGAGGTAAGAAGCTGCTCTGTAGTCTGGTGGTACGGCAGCGGATACTTCTGTATTGCTTGCCAGACGGCAGCAGGGTGAGCAGGATGTGGCTGTGGTGGGTGTTGTCATTTAGTATCCTTTGGTCTCTGCGCAAACACCTCACTGATATCACTGATCCAGTTTGCTGTATATCTGACCATGAGACATGATTTTACTTTTTTAAATGTGCTTTTACCATCAATTTACAATATAAAATAAATATGCATTACATGTTGCATGAATAAAATGCATCTTCCTTTATTCAGTGAAAAGGACCACAATTGACTATGATTAAGTGCTAGACCCCAGTCCTGCATAACGTTAGTGAATCTGTGGTTATGTCAGTGAAGCGAAAACTCTTTGATGTATGCTTTGTGAGGCAGGAAATTGAGGCTGCCAACAAAGATGAAGGCTCAACAATCTGAGGGAATTAGGTATGATGCTGCAAAAATAAAAGACAAAGTTAATTTCTCAACGTCAAGACTGGATCAACTGAGATAACGGAGGAGGTGAGATAACGGAGGAGGAGTTTCCCGTATATGTCGCTGTTGGTTAGATAAGGTTGCCAAATGTGGAACAAAGAATAGTTTGACATTTTGGACAACTTTCTTGGATAAATTTTACTCCGGATACTTGCAAGTTCCTTCAACTTTTGATAAAGGATTTAAAAAAATTTAATTAGGATAGATAAACCAGTTTCAGCATTGAAAGAAAAAATTGTCAACCCATTAGAAAACGGCTCACTTCTTCCTCCTAGACAACACTATTTGTTTATGTGTTGTGTATGTCTGAAATAATAATGAGGCACCAAGATTATACTTAATTATGCTGACTTTCTCATCATTATTTTATCATAAGTTCATAGCATAAGTTGTGGTCCAGATGACTTCAGTTAATTTTGTCAGCTGTGCTTCTTTGGTGCTCTGAGTCAGGGAAGTTGCATATCAGCAAAAACATGTCCTGACTGCTTAAAAAACAAAAAAAGTATCAAAATAAAAAATCTTGAATCCAAATTAGATTAGTGGTGTAGAGTCATTATAATAACATCAACATTATCATAGATTTATCATTATTTATTTATACATATTTTTCTTCAGCTTCAAAAGCAATTCACTTAAAAACCATGTATGCCATTGGGTGGGGGGGTCAAGTTTAGTTTTGTGACAGCACTACTTGTAAATGCAATTATAACTGATGCTTATTTACCATGGAGATGGATTTGAGTTGTGCTCTGGGGAAAGCGATTTATGAGCTTATGGGGAAAATTAAAAACAAACATAAACCATAGGTAATTAAAAAGCAGGTTGATCCCAAATGATGACTGATGTATAAATCTCTGGCCGTGTTACAGAAGTGTGCACAAATCTGCAGCAAAGCAGACAGGCAGGTTGGCTTACGCACATACACACACTCACAAATTTGCATATGCACGAATACAAATATTACACTGCACTCAGGAGACTGTAGAGACCTTTCCAAATGTATTTACTGCAGCGTGTTGTGTCCTGATGCTCTGCTTTTTAAATGCCATGTTCCGTCTCTGGCCTCCTTTTTTATGAGCCTCCCCAAGATCATGTATACAAATAGAGGAATACACCTGGTGACTGTGTTTCAAGTGCATACATATTCACAAATGCACATAGACTGTGTTTTCAGATTTTTTTGTCATCCATGTAACACCCTTTTCCTGCCTTTTGTTCTCAAACAAAACCTGTTTTCACTCTTGATCACTGTACTGGTTCTCCTCTCCTTGCCTTTTTTATGCCTTGTTCTTTTTTTCCTCCCCCATCTGTCTTTCTCTCCCTCAACCCCTCCCTCCTCTCTGATCCCTCACTCCCAATTCTCCCGCATTGTGAAGCCGGTTCAGTTTGTGCTCACCATGATCACTCAAATGCTTTTTTTTTTTATCCCTCCTACCCCTCCCTGTGTGCCTGTCTTTCTATGTCTAACGTTGTTGGTAGTTAAATGCCCATGCCCACCCTCTGCTTATGTGCTCCAGGTGCATGTGTCCGCATTAATCTGCTCCAACTGTTACTGAGAGTTTGCAATAAGAGACTCAGTGATAGAAAGACAGATTTTGGTGAAGGGGGGGACTTTCCATTGCCAGGATCACTTGCTGATGGATCTTTTGGCCAACAGTCTCTCCTGCCTTCCTGCTGCTTGCACCCCATTCCCTCCTCCTCTTCCTATCTACCTCTTATACTTTAGCCGCAGGCTATAGGGGTGCCAGGGCCAGGTGTGGAGAGGTAGACAGTGAGAGGGAGAGAAAAGGAGAGAGGGAGGATTGACAGGGCCCAGGTGGCCAGCTTGAACGCCTGTGCTTCTGCTTTCCCCTTCTCATTTGCATAGACAAAATGTTTTTTTCCCTCTGTCTGACTCTTTATTTCCCTCACTCTGTCCTTCCATTTACACATGCCGCATCGATTCATTTCCAATATTATTTGTGTTTTCTCTCCGCCACTTCTCCCGCCGCTGTTCTTGTTTCTCAGAATAAGTTCCACTTCTACTTCCTCATTTTTCTTGTTACTTTCTGTTTTCTTTTAATAGTCAATTGCCTTTTTTTCCTTTGTACCATACCTCCAGATTTACCTTCTCTCCCCATCTCTCTTGCTCTGGGCTTGCTGAACTGTGCATTTTACTTATATGCTGCACTGCAATATTCTGGAGGTGGAGGCTTATTTTCACCGTACGTGCACTTCAGCCCCCCAAACCATCTCTATTCATCTCCCACACACCTTCTCTTGCTCCCATAACTGTTTTTAACTAACCCTATATCTTCTCTCCCCCTTCCAGTACCACCCCCCACTCTTTTTATTTCTCCTGAAGCCTGTGCATAACTTTGTGTTCCTATTATTTGCAGCAAAGCAGAGTTTAGCTCCTTCATATTTAATTCCCCCATCTACTTCCTACCAATCTCTTATGACCGAGCCATCACTCACTCACTCTCTCTCTCACACACACACACACACACACACACACACACACACACACACACACACACACACACACACACACACACACACACACTTTCCTCCTGTACTTTTTCCATCTCTCTTCCTTAACCTCTGTGGCCCTTTATCTCACTTATCCATTATATATCATGATTCACCTCTTTTACTGGCCTTGTTCTTGGCATATTGGTCATTTACAGTTGTGTGTACTGTTTTGCAGGTGAGTGTTTAAAAGAGTAGTATTCTGCTCACACATGCAGGCACATACACATGCATCGTTGTCCTGACATTTTTGTCATGCCAAACACACTCCTGACTGGCTCAGCCTGGGCCTGGGCCTAAACTGTGAA
Organism: Maccullochella peelii; assembly: GCA_002120245.1. NCBI lineage: Eukaryota > Metazoa > Chordata > Actinopteri > Centrarchiformes > Percichthyidae > Maccullochella > Maccullochella peelii. Next base: position 151,197 of record LKNJ01000442.1, read on the forward strand.
TAGGCAAGCATGTGTTTATGCAGAAATATATTTCTAAATAGTTTTTTCCAAATTCAATACACACACTTAAACATACCTTCCTTTTAGAGATATGCCAGGTTGTCATCTGTAAAAAAAATAAAGTTCACATATATACATCAAAAACGTTTGTCAGATAGCTACACACAGTTTTGCGTACACTCACACACACACACACACACACACACACACACACACACACACACACACACCAGAAAACAGCCATCAGGTTCCCTCAGAATTGCTGAATTGAGTTATGTAGCCCGTCAGTCATTTCCCAGCTCCCACACATACACACCCCTGACGGATTCCTTCCACACACACATCTGCCGGTCTGATGGTGCATATTTCGCATGGGGAAGGGACTCAATTACGGTGAAGGTGAAAGAAGCAATAAACACGGCACAGATACAGTGAGGCTCGCTCAGCAGCACTGCAGTCAATCACAGAGCCAGGTAGGTAGCCGCTGCCGCTTTGCTCATCCAGTTGTGAAGTGCCAGGAATCGCCAGGGGTGAGGGAGGGAGAGAGGGAGGGAGGGAGGGGGATGTAATGGAGCAAAATTCTGCCATCCGACCCTCTCGAAAATGATGTGGCTGTAACCAACTTACATGGACCTGCCACTGAGAGGACAGAGCGGTGGGATGGGTGGAGGGAGGGAGGAAGGCAGTGGGTGATGATAACAGCCCACCTTCATTTTTTAGCTATATCTGGTACAATATATGTATTGTGCATTGTCCCTGTTAAATGAATAAAAATAAATAAATAAATTTCAGCCCTCAGCATAAACACACACACACACACACACACACTTGACCATCACTGGCACTGTAGCATAGCTACATGATTTGGTCACCCACCCACGCTAGAGGACCAACAAGACAATCGCACAAAATAATGCATAATTTGCTGACGATTTATCTGTTGTCCTTTTCCCTTTGTGTGTGTGTGTGTGTGTTGGGGGGGTATGTGTGAGGCTGATATAACAAACAACTCGCCTGATTTAACTGTTGTTACAGTCATTAATAATACACTAGATACAGTTGAATACATCTTGGCACATGTGACTGCTTACCACCTTATGACCAACCATTAAGTCTACAAATAACTATGAATTCATGACCTTGCTGATGTTGTTTCTGCAAATGAAGGTCAAAGACAAGTTTTAATCTCAGAGATGGGTTGTGCTTTTGACCTCTAAGCTTTTTCTGTTGAACTGAATAAAGGATAGTTCTGGTTTATTACAGCTTGGATCTTACTTATGTGGCCTTGTCCATCATATTTATTGGTTATGATCACATTGTGCTTACCAAGTTAATTGCTGAGATCTGGGTACACGGTAACCTCACTAAAAAGTCCAAACTGCCAGATAATCTAAACAAGGCTGGCTCGTTTTCAACCTGTCTGACCATCTGACCGATTTGGTCATCATTTTTTATTATAACTAATAAAAATGATGGCCGACGCTACAAAAATAAGTTGTTATAAACTGGAATTATCCTTTAGGTACCAGTCTCTGGTTGCAGATATCACTATAAGACACAAATGTGTTAGTAATTTTCATTTTTGGCAGCCTTCACAAACTGACAGTAAGTGGGTTACACCTGGCAGCCTTACCAAAAAAAAACAAAAAAAGAGCTAGACAGCTGACAAAATTCTGCTCTACCTCAGCTGTAACAGATAGCCTGTCTGTGTGGCACAGGTGGTGTTTTCTTTCTCAAGTGTCAAATAATGTACATAACCTCTGTAAATATTTAAACCGTCACCGCAGTTATGGTGATATACCTGAAGTGTAAAGTGTTTAAAATGTGTCTGTATGATCCAGAGAAAACGCAATCTGTCAATGGATCTAACAGACTTTCACATACTTGTCGTTGGTGAGGTTCTGCCTTACACCCACCCACACATACACGTACACACACAGTTCTGAAAGGTTTCCTTCATGCTCTGCATTCCCACTCACACGTAGAGGTTCACGGCAACAGATGGAGCTCTGCGCATATATACTCCCAACGCACACAAATGCAGGTAGATAAATGAGCACTTACTTGAACTCACACACGTCATACTGTGACAGTTTAGTAGTTTCATTAACATCATCGCACGAAGCTGGACTTGATAACTACAGCAGAGGTAGAGAGAGGGAGCGATTTCCTACTGAGAATCTAATAGTTCCAGCAGTTCTCAAACTCACCTCAGCTACCTTTCGATCCTATCTGTCTCTCTCCATGTTTTATTCATTTCTGTTCCCCTCAGCACATTTGTATTTCTCTCTGCCTCCACATTGTCCGCCTCTGAATTTACCACCAAGGCTTGCCTTTTGCCAGTTCCTCCTCCATTTCTCCCGCCCTGCTCTTCTCTCGCTCTGTGTCTTGTTCCTCTGGCCTCCCTTTCTCTCCATCACAGTCTCTTTTGCTCCATCTCTGTATCAAATCCCATTCTTTTGTACTTGGCCCACACCTCTGCTCCTCTCTTTCTGTCTCTCTCTCTCTGCACCTTCTTTCAGAAGTTTGAGTTGGCAGAGAGTTATGGAGCAAAAGCCTAGAGGTGAGGGGAGGAAAAAGTGGCAAGGGTATGATGAGGTAAGGCGTACTGTCCGGGAGAGACCTGTACTGTAAAGACCATCACAAACACACATCCGCCAGCTTTAGATTAATCTTATTAATTGCTTGCAAAACTCGGGGTTGTGACACTCTTGTTATTGCTTTGTGTTATTAATAAAAAGAGTTACGGAATGGAGGGACTGGAATCAATAAGCGGGCTTAAAGGGAAATTAAACAAGGCGAGAAGGAGACAGGGCACAGGGACAAACTTGGTGCAGCTTGGACATTGTTATTAGTTGCTGCTCCCCTTTTAATGAGGGTTATTTAACGGGCCAGAAAACAGGCACACACAGCAGCCGGCAAACTGAATGCTGATTTGCAACTGCAAGTGCAAACCAAAGTCTGACAAAACTTCTTTTATACTAAACTAAAAACAATGGGAGTGAAATATGAAGGTGCCGGAAAAAGCAAAGAACTTGGCCAAAACCTTCCAGCCTGCTCACCCTTAAATCCACCACTCTCACTCTCGCTTGCGTTTGTCGTTTGTTCCACTTTTATCCTCATTTACCTCTCTCTGCTCTGGGTCTTTTTTTTAAAAATCTCTCTTCATCCCTCTCTCCCCTTTTCCCACAGCGCCTTTTCTTTTATGGGAAATGTATTCATTATAGGACAATTAAGGTCTGATTGGAAAGAGTGGACAGGCTTTCAGGATAGCGGGTCAAGAGGCAGCGAGGGTATGTGATGGCATTACACACCTGATGTCTTCACTCAAAGGTAGTGCTGATTTTTTTTCCGCACCGCTGCTTACCCCTCAACATCGTATCAGAGCTCCTGTGATAGAACAATGTTTTTTACGCTGTAAAAGAGTTGAGGAGAGTCCAAGGAAGTCAGCTGTGCTTAACTGCTGCACCCAGCCTGCACAGCAAATATAGAGCTATAGGCTGGTATGAATGCAACATGGGTTTCAGAGCCACTTGGATAATGCCATATTTACATTCACCTACATTAACAATTGCCTGGATCTGAGTGTGACACTTGTTCAATTATGTGATGTATCTCCCCTGTGTAAACATAGCACCACGGTGTAATGTAATTCACTGTAATAAAGACATCTCAAGGGTGGATGACAGAGATGGATAGAGCAATGCAGTCACAGAACCTCATCTGCATGGTGTTAGTTCAGCTCGGGTTGCCACTTAAAACTTTTCTTTCCTTTTTTTCCCCTCCTCTGCTCTTATTTTCTCCTCTACTCATAAAACAATGAGGACGACCAAGATTTTGGATTCATTTGTTAAGTAATGTTAATTACAGTTAATTGTTAAGTTAACTGTAATTAGCTGGCACACGCCAACACTTCACAAAACTATACCTACACACACCCAAAAACATGTGCTCTGGTAATACGTCTGCACAGGGGGAACATCTTCAGAAATGTGTGTGTACTGTATATGTGGATTACCAGAAACACATTTATTCTAGAGTTAGACTGATAAAATGGCCAGAACCCGTTATATATGCAGATAGATAATTGCAGACTTATAGGTAGCAGTGAATGTGTTGGCCAGTAATTAATAAGAAAATTGTAGAACAGAAATGCCAAAGATATGTTTGAGGTAATTTTGAAACAGTGTCACCATAACAAATTTAAGGGATCCCTATCAAAAATGTAGGTTTATGTAAGAAAATGATGTAGGATAATACATCATTTTAAAATGATCTCTAATACCGATATTGGCCTCAAAATTCCAGCATCAGTCTGGCTACAATTTATTCCATAATCAATAGCAATCTAGAAAGTAGCCTTCAGTCCCTTTGTAGCGTCAGACCAACACATGTAAAATATGACTTATGTAAACTCACAATGGAGATGCAGGTTAGGGACATGTACTTTTGTTATAATATTAGTATAATAATATTTTTGTTGAATCACACATCTAATATTGCCTTTGAACAGCACCTATACCTAACCTGATTTACTGGATTATATACTGGATATCCATGTATTAAACAGTAAACACATTACCCATGAAAGCAAATTAAAAGTTTTTTTTTTCTCTGAAAAGATGCCAAAAGTGGTGACATCATCTGTCACCTCCCTCAGCCACCATTAATGATTTGTAAAAAAACAAACAAACCTATAACCCTATATAACCAGCAGACACTTTTATTACGTTCTGGCACAGAAAAGCTCAGTGGCATTTGATTGGAAAACTGTCCAGTAATTGAAACAATACAAACTTTAATCTGCACTGCACTGCACAGGCAGCAAAAGAAGAAAATGTCCATCCTTTACAAATCACTGCAACAATAAAAGCAAAATAACTAATATTGTAAAAATAAATAGTCATGTGATGGAAGACAGATTGGTTGGGGAAATGGCAGTGTCCTCTAAGACAAAGATGTTTCAGCTTTAGTTTATTAAAAATAAAACAAATCTTAGTAGTGTCTTTGTTTTCCAACATCCAGTGCAATGAGTTATTTTTACAGTTCAGAAAGACTGCCTTCATAAAGCACCAACAACAGAAACATCTGATATTTGGTGTAAATTCCTGCCATGAAGAATAGTTAACCTCAGGCTTAATAACAGAATTTGTCAAGCACACCTGAGAGCAGTTCACCGAGCTTAGTTCCCTAAGTGTGAGCTCATGCTGTCCGTTTTGCACATTGAGGCAAAGCAGTGCAACGCACTGTCAGCACTGATGAATCTAGCCTGCAGGTGTTTACAGGTATAGACAAGTGCGATGCCAATGCTCCTGGGGCCGGATTATTCAAACCTAAAAGTCTGTGAATACACACGAAAGCAGAAATATGCATGTGCTAACTCTCTGCCAGATCTATTAACCCCTGTGTATGCATTGTTCTGTCAAATCCATCTCAAGTCAGTGTGAAATTTTGCGCAAGGGCACACACGTAATGCCTGTTCGCACAATTACCCAATAATGGATGTCAACAAATCCCTGTTTGACCTTATTTGGACATAAACCAGACTTGTTTTGTCCTTAATCTGGCATTGGCAACGTCCTCTGACAGCTCCACAGCAGCCATTTTTGTAATTACACATATCCATTACACACTGATATGTTGTGAGCCTTAACAGCCCATTCCATGCATGTTATTCCCACATTACAGCACAATTTCAGTGAAAATGCTGTATGTTAACATACCTACTTGAACATGAATAAAATCATCACATAGAAAGTAGGATGTTAATGCACTCATCTGTTAATGTTATGTGGAGCTGTGTTGAGAATCTGCTGAGACCCACAGCGCAATGTGTTGGAAAGATTAAGGCTCCAAATAAAATGTCGCCCAAAGCCCAAATTCTCTCTTTGATGTTATCTTTCTCTTTGCCACATTGCTATTTCACACTCAGTTGTACACACGAAACGTGCTACAAATAGTGTAACAAATGGAAAAAAGAGAGCTGTGTGGGAAGTTGAAACTCAGCGTACTTTCTCACCTCCACACAGCTGACCAATCACGGCATGAAGTGGGTGTGAATGTCAGATTGTCGGTTTCCGAAAGTTACAGAAATGATTGGCCACAGCCTCCCGCCCAGTCTTAAGTCGGACGATGTGAGGGGAGGGGGTTTCCGACTATCCGACAGCTATCCGACAAGCTGTTAAATCCAATCTAATATGAGTGCGAGAGCATAAACATTTATTGACATACAGACACACTCACTTCCTTATCACTTCCTTTTCTTGGTTAAGTAGCAACTAATCAATATGGATCTCAGTCTGCAAAGATTTGCCTTGGCTGTGTAGAACTCCTTTATTTGAAGTTGAAACGCATCACCCAAAACTGTTAATACACTAGCAGTGTTCACCAACACACAGCACAAAGAGAGGAAGAGTGTACATTTCTCGCTATAAATCAGATGTCAGATATTTTTTGCCTGTGCATCTTTACTTTTGCTTTTTCATTTGAGTGTATTAATGTGTTTCATGAGATGTGTGTGTGTGTGTGTGTGTGCGTGTGTGTGTGTGTGTGGGTATTATCTGCATGTGCGTGCTTAGACTTGTGTTTGTTTGCAGTTTCTGTTTTGAAAGAGTACAAAGAGCCCGCAGTGGGAGTGAAAGCTCAGCCTCTAGTGCTATAGGCCTCAGATGGAGAGATTAGCAGGGAGAGCTGTGAAATAGTGTTAATTAAAAGCAGAGAGTGGAGGTGTGGGAAAATCAGGTAAGAGTGATAACATGGAGTCAGGGCGCTGAATAAAAATTATGTACCTGCCCACACACACACACACACACACGCGCGCGCACACACACACACACACACACACACACAGAAAAACCCATTTTAACCTGAGAAGATAGGGGTTGAGGAATAAAATGAGCAAGTTAGTGATGTGGAAAGTGTGCAAGAAATGGAGCATAGCTGAGTAGGAGGCAATGGGAATAAGGGATTAATTGAATTTGATTTTAATCCTGCTGTTTGTGTCTGCTTGTTGTGTATGTTGTATACTTAAATTTAAAGGGTGGGTTGGTGTATGTGTTCTTGTGCTTGTTCCAGGAGGTCAAATAAGGCTAAGAAAAGTTGAAAAAGTGAAAGTCATCAGGGCTATGATGGCAGATTAAGAAGAGGAAGGGAACTATCTGCCTCACTTCCTTTCTTCATGTTTGAAGCAGAGCAAATGGAAGGCGATAACATTTGAGTCAGGCACCCGAAATGCTTACAGTTTCTAACCATAACATAATTACAGAGAGGAATAATGTTTATGTGTCTGAAATGGAGAAAGAGAGGCAGGGCAAGGGTGAGGCGGAAGGAAGAATGAAGGAGACAGAATGTCGGCTCATAAAAACAGTTTTAACCTAAAACATTGGGAGATGTGTGTGTGTGTGTGTGTGTGTGTGTGGTGGTGGTGGTGGTAGTGGGGTGGGGGGGGTGATGCTGGAGAAAGTTTCCGAGGTGGAAAGGGCATTAAGAGAGAAAGCATGAAAAGAGAGAGGCAGCGAGCAAAAGGGATTAATCGAAACGGATTTTAATCCCGCCGGTGATATTAGGGTGAGCTATATTTGGGGGGTGCCAGGGGGCGGGAACTTAAAGAGAGGGGGAGAGAGAGAGATTGGAGAGAGGGGGGGATTACATCTGTAAATCATTTTAATGACGCCTCTCCTCTGCATTAGGGGGCAGCCAGGAGGCCAAATAAACAGTGTGTAATTAGAGTAGGGGAATGGGAAATGGAGAAGGCGAGGAAGTCGGGGCAAGGGAAAGTCATTTGGTAAAGTAAAGGATTGGAACAGGAGACCTTTGGACAATAATGGTTATGGCTCTCATTATATGGTGCCGCTGTTAAGAAATAAGACCTGACAAGGTCTGTGAAACCACTGAGGAGGAGGAGGAGGAGGAGGATGAAGCTGCAGGTGGCCGTGGCGCTGACGTCGGTTAGCATTGCGATGATGATGATGATGATGATGATGGTGAAGGTAATAATGTAAGATACCGTCCTCCTGGGTGGGTGATGATGGTGATGAAGATACTGGTGTAATGCTGATTATGATTATGATGATTGGAATTATGATTACAGTAATGGAGATGATGATGAATGTGATGACGGTGTCATGGCTGCCAGCGCTGTCAGTTCTGCTAATTATCCATCCATCCAATTTCTTTACCCGCTTTCCTGTGCAGGGTCACAGGGGGGCTGGAGTTTTTCCCAGTATGCATTAGGTGAGAGATGAGCGGTATATCCCAGGGTTATCACATACAGTATAGTCACTCATTCATATGAAGTGCATGTCTCTGGACTGTTGGAGAGAATTGAAGCCCCCGTGCTGCCCGCTCTGCTAATTATTATAAACTAAATTTAAAATGTGTGTGCTCTTTGCGTTCAGTACAAACTGAGCAGTAGAATAAAATACAGTGTCCAAGCATTTTCTTTCACCTACGTAAGGAAATAGTAGCTCAGTAGCGGCAGTAGTCCAGTCCGTAGGGACACCTCTGAGGGTTCACCTCCTGGCCACTGTTGAGGTGCCCTTGAGCAAAGCACAGAACCCTTAACTGCTCGGGGCGTCTGACTATGTGGCAGCACCATCATTCTAACATCTCTCCCCAACAACTGCATGTTCATGGGTCCTGTGTGTGTAAAACGTAATAATGGAGTGAAAAAATTTGAATGTAAGTAAAAGGTTACTTTGGTAAAAGGTTACTAATGATTTCTATCATTACCATGGTGCTAACAATGAGGATGATGAAAATGAACTGTTACACTCGCTGTCAATCAGTCAGTCACCAACAGGGCCCGAGAGATTGCCCTTTGTTGTTCCAGTCTGACCTCCTCCTCACACTTCCACCTATCCATAATTCATGTTGTGTGTCGTGGCTGCTGGATGGTGATACTGAGATGCTATCTGCTATACACGGACGGCTGTTTGTTTTGCTGGAAAGCTGCATATAAATGAACGCAGGAGGGAAGGAAAACCATATAGGCTTATCTAAAGTGCAACGGATGCTGGCTCGGCAGTGAATGAAGGGAGCGATGAACAGAAGGATGAGAAGGAGCCAGGTGGAGAACTGCGGCACTGTGTGCACTCAGCTGATTCATAGGTGTATGTGCTCTGTATGTGAGCGTGTGATTGCAGATGTGTTTAACGGCGTGGGGAAGATAGGGGCGACTGTGTGAAAGAGAAAATGGATGAGGAGAGGGGAGCTGATTAAGGTGTGTGAGTGTTTGTGTGTTTCTGTGTCCCATGACTATAGGCATGTCTGTGTGTGATTACTCTATGACCTGTCGCCTCTGGCTCTGTGTCTACATAGACCCTCTCATTTGCACCACACACACACACACACACACACACACACACACACACACACACACACACACAAATGCTCTTCTAAATCCAGTGCGTAAATCCAGCCAAGGGCCACAGGGCAGGAAGGAAAAGCACCTCAGAGACACAGAATCTCTCTCTTGCTCCCTCTTTTTCACTCTCTGATCTCTCCCTCCCTCAATTTCTCCCTTCTTTCCTCCTCTCCCTCTCTCCTAAATCCTCATCTCCATATTCATAGACAGAGGGGTTCTTTAAGAGGGCTGCTATCTGAAATGGGCCGGCAGCACCTCTTGTTTGTGGCACTCCAAATGGAGAAAAGCCATTTCCTTTTCCTGTCAAGCATGGAGGTACTAGCGTGTGTGCATGCATGTGTTTGTGCATGCACGTCTATGGTGAGCGCCTGTTTTTGGATGGAGAGTTGCGTTGTCAGGCAGTTTCACAGTCTTATAGGCTGAGAGCAGGCCAACTGTTGGGAGCTAAACCTCACTTCCACTTTCACAATCACACTTCTCGTAAAACCCCTAAACTGTTGCGGTGCTGGAAGAAGTGGGGAAATACAGAAATGCGACATCAAAGGCAGAATCAAAAAGAGAAAGTAGGAGACTTTGAGGAGAATGTTTGCAGGTTTTTTAAAAATTCATATGAATGCTCACATTAATAAGAAACAGTGAGTGAAATTTCTTTCAGCTTAAAACCTCATATTTTATACAGCTCTGCAAAGCATGATTGATGGCCGCTTGTTCAGTGATGGATTATGTGTGCAAACTGAATAAGATGTTTCCTGAGTTGTTTTCTGTGCTGTTTGGGTATGAATGGGAATGAATGACATTAAACAAATCACAAAAAAATAAATCATAGAAGCTGCTTGAATGTATGAGAACTTCATTTGAGCAAGTTTGACTCAAACATAAATATAATACAATATAAAGCTATTTCATTAAATGCTGGACTATTCTCATAATGATAACTCCATAAATAACACTTGATTACCAGTATGCATAATTGCATTAGCGGAATAAATCCAATTCGTGTAACACTGCCATCACAACGCATTCCTTCTGCAGTAGAATGATGCAACTCCATTGCGTTTTCTTGTTTAGAATGAATGAACATACGAACATTAGACTAGAGAGCAATTCAACACAATTTTAGTGGGGGCAAAATTGAAAATTAAATTGTGCAAGTTGAGAAGTGGTGAAGAGTTAAAAGTTGTCTTCGCCTACTCTCACCTTCCCCCCTGTGTTTTATTTCTTTCTCATCTTTGCCATATACATGATGCAACTGAGGGCAATGGCTGCTTTACTTAGAGATTCACTGAGTCATCATCAGGAAAAAAAAAAAAGCGGGTGACGAAGGGTGGCTTTCTCTCTCATTCTCGCTCGTTCTCTCTGTATTTTTTCCACCTCTGTAGGATCAAAGGCTTGATGTTGCATTAATGGTACGTCAGACGTTGACTCGTGTCTAGCCATCCCAGAAACACTTGCGTGTCTGGCTCAGAGTTTGTGGAGTCAAATGTTCGAAGCTTTTGTCTCTTAAATCCTAAATCGACAGAGCTTTAAGTAGAATATGGGTGGCTGAGGGCTGCCGTAGATTTTGGAGGGTACTATTGCAGTCACAAATAGACGGATAAATAAATTGATAGATGGTTGAATATAAATATATAGATGGATATGTAAACAGGCCTAGATGATTATCATGATTCATCCCCTGTCTCCTAAAAGTAATGTTCATAGACAACTAGCTTGTCTTTCATTTGTTTTCCCTGCAACATCTGCTCCTGGCAACTGAAATGTGATTAAGAGTTATGTGGTTATGTGTAGACAACGCAAAGCATTTGGTTAAGGTTAGGGGAAGATTGTTGTCTTGATTAAATATTGAACAAGACTAGGAGTATGCTAGTGGCAAGCACCTCTCTGAGGCTGTGCTTTGAGCTAAATGCTAACACCAGCATGCTAGCATGCTCACAGTGACAATGTTAAAATGCTGATGTTTAGCAAGTATAATGTTAACCATGTTCAATATCTTAATTTAGCATGTTAGCATGCTAACATTAATTAGCACTAAACACAAAGTGCAGCTGAGGCTGATGGGAATGTCATTAGTTTTAGTGGTATTTGGTCATAAAACAAAGTATTGGACAAATTGAAATTTTGACCTGATGATAACGCTAGATGAAACGTTAGGGGATCACCAAAGTTGATACAATTCATCCTGTGGGGAACATGAACGTCTGTTCAAAATTAAATTGCCATCCATCCAATAGTTGTTGAGATATTTTAGTCTGGACCAAAGTGGTGGCTAGCATGGCTAATGAACAGTCAATGCTGACTCTGACATATCCCAACACATGTTTTAGTACCAAATAACAGGCCTCTACTTTGTACACCCAGCCACCCGCCCTGACCTCCCCATGACCTTTGTGCTGTCACACTTCCTAGATGAGAAAACAATGCCAGTGAATTTAAGCCATGCATCCATTACACAAAACAAAACTTGGTTGAAAAAAAATAGTATATAAACGCATTTTTCAGAAGACAAGGTTGCATGATTGAACTATCCAAATAAAGCGTGGCCAGTTAATCAGTCTGTCAACACTTTATTGTGTATGGAAAAGGTTTTTGACACCCCGGGACAGAGTAATGAAGGTGTTATCCATCATCAGTCACAGTTCTAACTTCAGTCACTAATACATGCCTGTGTGAGTGACTGATTGGCAAACACAAAGAGCTAATGACATACATACCAATCTGCAGGCCATTTCACCATCTTTGAGCGGTGTGTCGGGATTTGATTGCAACTGTTGTTGAAAATGGGTACCTATCAGCAGGTGGACATGATGTGGCTTTCATTGGCTCTGATTTGCAGTGTTCATACGTTTGTGTGTGCATGTGTGTCTTCTGTTCCACAGAACCTAAGTACTTCTTACCAGTCCTGTAAAACCAGTCTCATCTGTCATTTAGACATATTCTGATATACTCCTCATGAGACTATGCACACATGTGAGAGTACTTGCCTTGATGCCTAAAAACAGAAACATAAGAAATGTGTATAAGTGCAGGCACACACATGCACACACTTCTACACAAACACCACATTGTACATTTATCCTCATTTACTCCTCCTGCCTCCCCCTCCTATTCTCCCTTTCCCCTCACTAATCCTTTTTTTCTCAGTGTTCTCTGTGGGCTGACTTTCTCCCCCCATCCATCTTTCTCTCTCCTTTCTCCCCATTCTTTTCATTTTTAACTTTTCCCCTGTTTATTTCCCCTGCCTTGTTCCCTTTTCTTCCCAATCCCTCCCTGCCTGCCTCCTGTCGTTTCTCCTTCCACCTGCTCTCATTTCTCTTCCTGGCTCATTTTCTCCTTCTCCCCCTGTCTCCTAGTGTATCGCTGCATACTCTTGTAGTCAATTATCCCTTCTGTTAATGAGCAGATAAATCTAATTGCTCTCTCCTTCAGTGCCTGACGGCGTCTCTCTTCTCTGCCTTTCTAAGCCCGCAGGACGCGCCTCATTCTCTCCCCCCATCATTTTTCATCCCTTCCTCCATACAGTGGCACTATTCCTCTTTTTCATCCTCTCTTATGGCTTCCTGGGCCTTACGAGGACTTGAATTGGTCCTCCTATTGGTTTACTACCTACATCTTTTATGACATCCCTATTTATTTATTTCTGCTGCCCTGACCTTTTCTTTCCCCTCACCGTGTAAATTTTCACCTCAGCTGACTCTTTACCTTCACCTCGACTCCACCTCTGCTCACTTTATCACTCCTCCTCTTCTCTCCACCTCAGTGTGACCTGTAGTTTAAGAGGGACAATACTCTGTGAAGGGCTGGTGGCCATAGGGATTGATAGCGACAGAGGGCATGGCTGGTTTATCTTCTCCACTCATGGGGTCAGCTCTCTCACTGATAATCTTTCCGCTATTGACAAATGTTTATAGTCTTCCCCACTTCACAGTCACAGATTAATAAGATAGAACACCTGAAGTTGGCACACAAAGAGGACAAAATCTTCAAAATATAAAAAAAATAGTTCTCTTTAGTTAGTGACCTTGTGTTAAAAAAGTCTGCTTTTTGAAGTGAACTAATACTTGTTATTACAATACAAGCAAAAAACACTACTGAATGTGGTAAAGTCAGCAACTCGCTTTAATGATCTGCATGAAGTTCATTTTGCAGCTTTATTTCCTCTCTGTGTGGCGAGCAGCACACCTCCCTCTATAGTCACAATAGGGTGAAAACTGATGTGTCAACACTCCATAATGTATGTGAAATGTTGGCAGAGAAGGCGTCTTATTGACATAATTGATGCCGCTGGATGTCAGGGTGACTGTAATAACAGACATTACACAGTAGTAGCAAACAGCATGGAGATAGCCCTGAATCAGCTTGCTGTGCCATGCAGGGGTCAGCATGAATTATCGGTTACTGTCACACTTGATACAAAGTTGGCTAGGCAAGCATGATAATAATGAAGGATGTTCATGCCATGATTCAAACCTGGTACCTCCACCCAACAGGATGGATGGGTTAGCATTACACTGGAAGACTTTATATGCAGTGCAGCCACACAGACAAGTTGAGTCAGTATAACAGCAGTACAGTTGGTGCTATCAATAAAACGATTAACAAGCTATATAGCAAGAATATTTTAGTTTAGTCAGCATGGCAAAAGGTTTTGTCTGACCAGTGATTTGTGCTCAAATCTAACACAAATATAGACACTGCTGCACAGTGTCAAGAATCAGTATTGCCAACTCTCTTCCCAAGAAATTAGTGCCAAAAATATGACGCTGACAAATCTCATACTTGGATGTGTTATATTTGCTATAGTCCCTGTTTTTTTTTTTTTACAGGCATACAAAGTAACCGACAAAGATGGCCAGGCTTAAATACGTCCCTTCAGAAACCTCACAAACGCCATGTCTGTGTTTTTCTACAGTTAATGTGTCTCTCAACAGAGAGAAAGCTGCAAGGATTTCCTGCATTGCTGAGGGGGGGAACAAAAAATGAATTCTGCCATTGGAGTAACCAGAGGGGAGACATAACAAAAATCCCCTCTAAACTTTCACACTTGATGACACTCTGATCTATGATTTCGTTAAGTATAAAAGTACAGGCAGCGTAAACCAAGTATTTAACTCATACACTGGCTCTACATTAATCATGAGGTATTGTGGAAAGGGCCATAACCACGCTGTCAGAGCAATGTATGTGTTTCGTTACACATTGTGAAGTTGTGTTTTGTACAGGTACACTAGAATAGCACTGGCAAGGTACCCAAATTTATTTTGTGCTTGCAGGAATTTAGATTGGTGATGTAAGTGATATACATGACGTGCCAGTATTTGGAAAGCCAAAGGGTGCTAAAAATAATCTGTCATAACCATGGTAGACCTGTGAGGGGTTCAGAAAGGCATAAGCACACAAACAAGGGAGAGAAGACAGAGTACAGCACCCCCAAACATAGGTAAAAATTATATTTCACATAATTCATCCTCGTGCATACATAAACATCAAAGCACTCTGCTATCTGTAGCCAAACACAGATGCATACAAATGAGCACATACACGGTGGGACATGGAAAGACAAAACATCTCTCAGATGTGCGTACATGAAACCGCTGGAATACAGAAATTCACACAGAAACATGAACCTTCTCTGCATGTACACAGTGGGATGTAGAAAATTAAGAAAAGAGTGTAAGAACATCTCACACACACACACACACACACACACACACACATACACACAGAGTCTGGAGGGAATTAAAACAAGAGAGCGATGAGCCATCATATGTGTCGTCAAGCTGTGGGATACATTTGTGTACAGATGAAGTGTGCATTTAATTTAAGTGTAAATGAAATGTTGTATCAAAGCATATCCCATAAGCTTTTATCTGTACAAGTGTTTGTGTCAGTGCTTGTGTGTATGACAAAAACGCGTGTGGTGTGTATGTGCGAGAGTGACTGTGTGTACTTGCACGGCAGGTCAGGTTTAGTTCATTTCCACCTCATCTACCTCAAGCTCATTGTCCCCTGCTGAGCCAATCAGTGTCCTCCGAGACAACCTATGTCTCCAGCGGTGCCCTGAGAGCCGAGCTCAGTGATGAACGGAAGCCTGGTCTACGCAAATGCACACCTGCATGCATTCAAACACATCCACACACACACACACATGGAAATACAGACTGCAGACATGCTTGAGTCTCCTGGTTGGCCGGGCTCTTTTCTCATCACGGCAGAGCTCTGCGGGAAGTGAGAAGAGGGGGATAAGGATGGTTGAGTAATGATAAAAGAGGTAGTTAAGGCATAATTTGGAGCCATACCCATTTAATGGTGCTGCTGTCATCAAACACAGCTCCCATCAAGAGCCAGCCAATCTTGGCCACCCCACACACAGCACAGGTCAATGGTAAAGCCCCTGGCTGCCTACATCAAAGATGGTCATTCTTTTAGAGTGGGTGGCCATGCTGGTGGAGCAGCCATGCCAGGCTTTGAGACTCATTTGCCACCTGCTGGCACATTAAATGCCAAATTAGGAAGCCTGTTGTTTCATCAGAAGCCTGCAAGTGTGATGTTTGTTCAGTAAGGAAGAAAACTTGGGGCTGATTACAGAGCAATCAAAGCCCTTAGGTGTTCCTTTTCAGGGCATGAGTGAATTAAAATCTTAAGTGATATATTTCCTCTTTTTTATCATGTGAAATATTCTTTGGCCTGAGGGTAGAGTTAGATAAAACTGCATTGCATAGTTTGGTTTAGAGTGATATTCATGAAAACATCATTACTGTTTAGACTCTGAAAGTTCAAAACAAAGCAGAACTAGACCAAATGAAATAAATAAAAGAAAAATGGATTACCAGTTAGTCTTTATAATTAAATTTTAACATTGGGAATATAGTCACAAAAAACCCTGGTTAAAGTCCAAATCGGTGACCTGAAAAGCAACTGACACATCCATATTAGTGACCGCTGTGATTCTCATTACTACCTCACAGGAGACAGGCACATTTCATTTCTGCTCTTCTATTGGAAAGCCGTCAGATGTGATTGATTCCATTGGAAGATACACCTTGATAATATTGATCACCTACCCTGCCTTGGGCAACATTCCCTCCACACACAGTGAGATGAAATCTGCTGCAAACAGCTCAGAGCCAATTTTATCCAAGCCAAGTCCTGTTTGTCTTGTGAGGAACAAGAAGCAGCAGATCTGACATCAGGAACCTTCAAGGCTCTCAAGTGAGAGAAGGTTTTATAGATTTTTAGATTTTAATATTGATTGCATTATTTCTTATAACTGAAAACTTCTTCACTCTCCAGATTGTCCATCGAGTCTCCCTTTCTGCTGGGTTAGGTGAGAATGAGGGAACCTATTCATTATGCATAGGATGGGGGTGCTACTAGACATTCATGCAAATGTGATTTATAAATAGCAACTGTTGGCAAAAAGATGATGTTCACTTCAAAGTCAGCTATCTCCGGTGTAGTCGCTTTACTCAGTGAGAGGTACTTAACTGACTTTGACCATTGCCATATCCACATTCTGTAGGATGACCGATCTGGCAGCATCAGGGAGAAAACAATTCATTATATGTCTGGCTCTTCTTAGTTTTTGCTTTCATTTTTATGAGATGTGATGAAATATAACAGATCATGAGATATATTGAAAAGGCTTGATCTGTGAGAACTAAGGAGCAGAGAAGCTCATGCACAACAAAGCTCGTGAAATGAATTTGGAAGGGGAAAATGAGGCACTTGAGGAATGGAGAAGAGCTGATTAATGGTAGAGAACAAGTGTGATTGATTAACCGATCTTTTATTTCCCTCCCACCCCACCCCCCCAATTTTTCATATTAAAGCCCCCCCTTCACTGACCTCCCCCTCCCCTGTGAATGTTTGAAGCTTTTTTTGAAAACACACCATTTCACAGAAGGATGTGTGATTATCTCCACTCGCAGCTCTCCAAATCAAATGCAGTTCACCACGTGCAGCTGACGGATCGGCGCAGAGATGCACAGCTGTGTCTTTTCCTCTTAGTCGAAATTAGTGCTTCTCCCATTATGCCTCGCAGACCAAGCATGAGCTAGAAAAGATTGTCTGAAAAATCTCAGAAGAGCTGAAACATTACAGTTTGAAACAAAGAAAATGTCTGTGTAGTGTCTTGAAATTAGATTGTTGTTTTTGCTTTGTTTTTTACTCAAAAACAGAGAAAATAGGTTTTCAAAACCACACCACTCACCACCTGGCAAAGCAAATGTTGACACATTTGTATTAATATTGATCAACAGCTGTAAATAACCCCTGCAGAAGTATATGAGTTTATAGATCAGCAAAAGTCTTACTTATTCGACCTTTTAAAACTGCGGTGACACCTATTGAGCAGTTACACTGAGAGAAGATGTAAAATTAGAGGATGTCAGATTTTAGGTAATGTAATAAAATTCCTACTTGACTTGAGAAGTGCAGATTCTGGCAAGAAAATTATGTTTCTTCTTCGCACAAACAAATCTAATTTCCAGATATTGTAGTTCTGACTTCTTTCTGATGTAGACTTCCATCTTATAGCAGGAACCAGGACTTTACTATGGCTTTACATACTGAATATGGTAATGCATTCATTCATCACTTACACTGAATCTGTACAAATGAATCAACATTATTACTGAATGTTTGCAATATGGATCAAAGTCTGTACATTGGTGGTCCAGCCTGTGTTAAAAAGACAAGTTACTTTATTACCAATCTTGTAATAACCTGAGTCCATTAGTGCGGTAAATGTGTTTGCAAGCATTATCTACTGGCCCAGTGGTAATTACTCTGGCATTGAAACAGTTCAATTCAAATAAATAGAGTGCATATTCTTGTGCATGTATGCAAAGAACTGCTCCTCAGATGTATGGGGGATGGAAACAACAGGGTTTGTCAGAAAGAATAATGAACTGTTGCTCTATAGGCAGAGTGTTGGTTGGTTAGTCGGTCCTGGGTCTGAAGAGTCCCCAGACAGCTCCGGAGCTCTGACTGCAGACAGAGCTTGCACTCATCTGACTCCACTGCCTTGACAGTCTCTTGTTGGCCTACATCAGTTTTCTCCTGCACATCTTACCCGGCTCTGATCGATCATGATGACATGTCTTCGCCTGCGTGTCTCTTCTGTGTGGTTACATTGTGCTTTATGGCAGCTGCAGTCAGAGTCAAAGGGTGCAGGCTTGCATCATGGCAGGAGATTTTTTGGCTTGCAAAAGCAGGTATTCTTGGAAATAGCTTCAGCAAGGTGGGCTTTATTTCAGCAAATAAATATGACAAAGCACAGGGAGTAGAGTGGTAAAAGATTGTGGAGGTAGCATTAATAGAAAAAGAAAATAATTAAAGGCAAGGGGTTTATTAAACAACACATTTCAAAAGTAATGGACCAAAAAAGCCAAACGACAAACGCACTACTGAGCTTGGTAGAGAAAAGTGAATGACAAGAAGAAATTACTGTGGATATTTACTCAATAAACGTAATCTCACAAATTAAAGAACACTGGTAAAAAGGAAAGGAAGGAAAATCAGTGCATGGCTCATTCTCTGTATCACATTTCTATTTTATGTGAACAACAGAGCCTTTTCTACATTTTTCATGCATTATCCATGAGTAGATTAAAGTGAGTGAGTCAGATTTTTGCTACAGAAACACATCAATAAGACACATGGCAGTTGATCGACAGCCTTAGATTTTGTGGGGACCGAACCTGTGGACTTTCTGTTGAAGGTAGAGTCTCTCTAACCATTGCATCATCCTTTCCTTCTCCAAATACCCACAGTGCGTAAGTGGTTCAAGTTCAAACAAAGGTACAAAGATGATTGTATGTATATATTGTAACTTAGCTTGTTTTAAAAACAGGAATTCACAGTCGCTATATGATATGGACAAAAAAAACTTTTCTACCAGTCTGTCTGAATGGACATAAATTGTGTGTAGGTTTCCTACTGAGCACACTGTTTTAAACTGTACTTATCTTGAAACTCGCTGCCAGATCAAAGTCATTGCCTGAAATGAACAATTGAAAAAGGTAGCTTTTTCCTTCCGAATAAAATGAACACGTTGCATTTACATTGATGGATTGCAGCTGCAGATTGACAAGATTGTCTGTCTGTCTGTCTGTCTGTCTGTCAGCAGGATATTTGATGGAATTCCAAATTCAGTGTATTCTCAGGAGACTTTGAATCACACAGACACAGTTGCACACAAACACCTCAAATTGTTTAGAACTGCAGAGCACAGAATGACAGCGGAGGTGGGCGAAAGTAGCAAGAAAAATGGTAGAGATAAACAAAAAAAGGAAATTCAATAACCCCTGTGATTTCCTTCAAGTTGATTTTTCTTCTTTTTTTTTTAAAGTTAAACTTCTCGATGAATCCAAAGTTTTCTTCGGGCATTTAATTCCGTGCGAGAGAGCAACACAGTTTCTGACTGCCGGGAACCTCTGCTGAATTACAGAGGCTGTTAAGACTGTTAGTCTGCCGTTTCAAGTCGGCGATGGATGCTCCTGCACTGCTTATAAGCTAAGCCAGGCTATGACAGGTAATCACTATTATGCCTGCGTTTCCATTTGGGTTACTGATCACAGCATAAAAGCCCATAGCCCTGATTTGTGTGTGCTATAAAGCCCAGCGAGTGAAATGAGAGAAAACGTGAAGTGGGATGTGGGAATGGTGTTGAGAAGAGTGGAGAGATGGATATATATATATAAGTGTTAGAGGAGGTGTGATAATGAAAGAATGGAGGCAGGGATATATGGAGGTGGAAGGAGAGGGTGTCGGAAAACTCTTCTCATATGGAGATGTGGAGATTGGACAGGAGGGTGAGAGACTGGAAGAATGACAAGTGTGTGGGCCAATCAATACGATCCTGTCAAGCAGATGGCAAATTGTAGAGTGGCATGACTCTGAGACAAATTGACACAATCAGATCTGTGGAGATGAACAGCCGTTGGGGGGTGTGTGTGTGTGTGTGCGTGCGTGCGTGCGTGCGTGCGTGCGTGTGTGTGTGTGTGTGTGTGACATACAGAAGACAAATAGCCAAATCACCACACACATGCATGGAGGAAGAGAGAAGGGGGAAGGAGGATGTGAGAAAGGGGAATAGAAAGAGTGAAAGAAAAAAGAGAGACGGCATTCAGAGCGGGAAGAGGAAATGAGAGGAGAGTGAGTGGGAGAAAGTGAAGGTGTGTGTGTGTGTGTGTCTGTGTGTTTGAGTGCATAGACCATAACCTTAAATCTGTCAGTGTTGGGACCAATATTCTCTTCCTTCGTCCTTGTGTCACTCACACATTCTCTTTCCCTCTCAGTCTCGTGTCCCTCTTTGCAATTGCGCATTAATTTTTCAGTGTCAATCTGGCTTGTGCCCTTAGCCCTACTATCTTCTCCACTCTCCGCTTTTCTCATTTCTTCATCACTTTTCTCAGTTCCCGCATTTTTCTTCTCACTTGCAGTATTTCTTCCCCTTGGATTTGTTTTGTTGTTGTCGCTGCATGCCTTTGGTTAATATGTGTGTTTGTGCTCGTGTGTTTGAGTGTCTGTTTGTACCCATTCAGCTTTAGTTTATTCAGTCAGCACCATTTGTCTCTTTTGTTTGTTTGTGAGCGAGAGATAGATAAATATAATTAGACAAATGAAATAGCGCCTTTCCTGTTTTATCTCTCTTTGCTCTCCCTCTGTTGGGCATAATCCATCTTTGGCTCCTTCCTTCCGTTGCCCCTTTTACCCTTCCCTGTCTTCTTCCACTTGTTTCTCTCCCCCCCTCCCTCCCTGTCTCTTGCTCTCTCCCTCCTTCTTCCCTCCATCTTTTGCCCTAGCGTATTTTCATTTGGGCTGTGAAAGTTGCTGTTTGAATAGGCATATTTGTCCTGCTTAATAGCATACCTCCTCGCTCACTATGTGATTTAGCTCCTTGGCCTTATCTCGTGCAAACACAACCACTTCTCTCTATATCTGGGGGCTTCTCACACTCTCTCTCTTTCTGTCCCTATTTTTTTTTCTTCCCGCGTTGCTCTCTCTCTCTTTCCGCCCACACCTCTGGCCATTGCAACGCCCCACGGCATTATCGAAATAATGTAAAAAAGGCGACAACCATGCGTTTTTGTATGACTAGATATGATAACTGTAGCATTTTGCCATTACACCAGCGTGGGCTGCTGTTAACCCTATATCTAATGAAGAGCAGGTACCCAAATGCAAAGATTCATGAATGATTCATCTTCTTTTTGCTTGAAAAACCCTGCAGCTCCAGTATTTGATTTCCATTAGGATTTGTTTTTGGACTAATCTGACCTATTTTTACAATTACAATGTATCTGACAAAATGAGGTGTTTGTGTCTGACCTTTTAGGAAAAGTGTGTGTGTGGGGTGGGGTGGGGGTGGGGGCAGACATGCTCTCCTCACCTCTTACAAATCATCACCAAGTTTACATTCCCTCAGCTGCTCCAGTGGAGCTGCTTGTTGTTCAATACCAGAAGCCTGTAGTTGTACTGGGGAGCTCCCTGGTTTCGCTGCGTGTAACTGTGAATGTGAATGAATATAGCGAAACACTTCCCTGAGAAAGACTGTCCATGGCTCTATAGTGTTTGAAAGGTATAGTTTTGAAACACATGTAGCTACTTGTGTATCTACTACAAGATACCGCTTGCCAGTGTACCAAAATAATAAACTCTGTACTCACCTTTCTCTCATTTTTACAGATTTTACACCACTTTTTTCTACTAGCTTTTATCTGTACAACTATGAGCATAAATTACAGTAAGTAGCATCAAAGTGATATAATTTATACAAAAGGGAAAATGAACACTTCCCTGGAAACAAATTATTCATTTCTTTTATATTACCAGTAATGAATGCTACCCTTATGATAATCTCTCAGCGGATGTCATAGCGTGCCCATCTTTTATGTACCACATTGCTGATTACTATGTTTGACAGTATGTGTTGTTTTTTTTTCTTCTCAAATGTCAGTGGCTTTGCAACAGAAAACTCTTTCTGTGTCACAAATATTATAGAGGGAAACATGAAGCCATTCCCCAGGAGAGAGACGCTTCCAAAACCCAATTACATTGTCCTTCCAAACCATCAGTCAGCCACTGCGTGCATCTGCAAGAACTGGGGGAACAAGCCAGACTGTTGTTCATAGATTGAAAGAACATACTGCGTTTTTTCTCTCTCTCTGGGGTTTCATGAACTAGAAAGAATGGAATTTCATTTTGAGGTTCTTCTGTTGTTTGTTGTCCAACATTTTCCAAACATATCCAACTGACCTTCGCCACTCCTCCAGTTTAAGCACCTCTGCTTGTGTCGTTTATTGGATCGACATTTGAGGCACAGCTGTCTGTGAATGGGGATTTATAGATGTAATAAATACAGACAAGCACAAATATCGACACACGCAGCAAAAACACACGCATGGGCTACCTCACACAACCCGACTCTCATGCATGTGCACACATTCACCGATTCAGGCGACACACAAGTAAACGCTTATCCTTGTAGAGTTCTTATATAAGGAGATTTACGTAATCAATGTCTGAGACTGTGGCTGTACTGTCAGTCTTTGTCTGGATGGGGAGTACTGAGAATTGTAGCGGCATTGTAGCACTCAAAAGGCAGTGAGAAGTGGGACCTGACCCCCTTTAGCCTAATTGGTCTGATCTTGTTTAAGTGTGTGTGTGTGAGCATAAGTGATATTTTGTGTCTGTGTCTATTCATATGAAAGTGTGTGCACAGAAGGACAGTTTTCTCGTGTTTAAATGTTAAGAGGAGCTCTTAGACTTGAGGTTAAGTTTTCATTTTCCTTCCACTTTTGTTTTCTTCTGAACCATAGTGAAAACATTTTCATGTCCTTTATCTTGGTTCTTTTTCAAAGATAATGTCTAGAGAGAGTAACTGTATAAAATATTACAATACTCTTAGTAAAGAGGAGGGCAGCGTATTAAGGCCACGACTGTAAAACCAAGCACTGATTTTGTTTAATTTTACAGAAATAGCTGGTGCCTTTTGTCTGTTGGCTTATACAGTAGGTAGTGAGTGACAGAAAGCAGGTTCTAACAGGTGACTTTCTATACCTGTATAGTCTTTGTTTAGAATGAAACCTACAAACTCTCAGCCCTCCATTCTGAATATGATTGTCCATGGTATCTTAAAAATGTCCACTCTTGTCCACAATATGGAAATATGACATTGTGACATGGCACAATCTATATTTGACCACCTATAATATTTATGGGAATAATAATATTGTGCAATCAGAAACATGTCCAAACAAAGCGAACCCTGAAATGCAAAGCACATAGGCAATTGTGTTTACGTTTGTTACATTTTTCCTCTATGAACACCCAAACAAATACCTAAAATGAAATATGAATGAGTTTTCTAGTAGGTCATTCTGTTATGGTGGAACTCACTATTAGACACAAGCATTTCTCTCTGTATATCCGTAAAACCATCCAAGGGTAATTTTTGCAGTCGTTTCAGCTCCTCTTAGCAGTCTGCACCGCTGCTCATTTGGATGAATACTTGCTTTTTCAGGTGCTCTCAATGCAGTTATTCAGTGGTACCAAAGTTAAATCAGCTTTGTTGTCACCTACACAAATGGATCAAAGCAAAGCAGTTATGATGCAGTGTATGAATAAACCACATTCATGTGAACATGACCTGAAGGAAATGGCTTGGTAAAAGCATTTAGAGGTCAGGGGTGGTGCTTGAGGATTGAAAAGGAAATCAAAAGGATCTTGTGACATATATTGATGTTAGGTAATTATTATTGTGTGTCTGGGCGTGTGTGTGAACGCTCTTTGTGTTGGTATGGGTGTGAACTGTACATGTGTACAGCTGAGTGTCAGTGTTGCCAATAAAGTCCAGATCCCACTCCTGCAATCTCAACTCTTAACTGCTGTCAGCGACTGCTTATTCACATCCAGCATTCTCCATTTCTCAGCACCCTCTATTTGCATGTTGGTGTCACTGTGCTGCAGGTACACTGTGTGTGGGTGTCCATGTTTGGCACCGAGCTGTTTAACTGTATGCCAGCTCACCAGCGTGATTTTTCTCGGGGACAAGGCTAGGTCATGTTTGTACTTGTTAGTTTCGGGAAGCTGGCTGTGAGTGTCTGCCAAGGTGTGACTGTAGGTAATTTAGTGTGTGAGCCTGTCTCTCTCATTGACAACATGTGTCTGTCTCTCTGTCGTTGTCTCCTGTATGTCTGTCTCCATCTGTTTCTGCAAAAGCGATAAAAATTACATTTTCCCAGCCACTACTAGTTGTATTTGAAAAATGTTTTGTTTTGTAAATACAGATGACATTTAAGATTGCCAAAATGTCCACAATAAGAGAGTTTCCCTTAAAATGTATTTTAACGTGATGTGCCCCTTCATTCAACACTACCAGAGCTGCTAAAATCCTTACATTATGCAGCATCTACATCATAGAATTATAGTATGTGTGTGCCAGTAGAAGAGCCACTTTGGGCTCAAACTGTACTGTACTGTACTTCTGTCATGTTATTAAGTCTGCATTAACTTTTTTTCATTGCAGACTTAGGGGCAGTGGAACAAACTGTAAGCACAACATTGACATAATAACTTTTAAAAGTTTTTATGGCTAACAAACATGACTTTTGCATTTATTTGGAGTGATGTCTCTGGCCATCTGGTCAATGTAAGTCCCATATGTACCCTTGTTTTAGCTCCATCTTGGTCTCCAGCAGCTCCCGAGGGAAAGATCTGACTCTTTAGCTGCTGAATGGTAGTCGCAAACTTTGTCTGTCTGTTGTTTGGTGGCAGGTGTGCAGCGGGTTTATCAGAGATTTTTTTGCTTAAAACAGTAAAACTGCAGACCCAAACAATGAGCTGAAAGAGGCTAAAACTCTCCATAAAGCTGAGGAGAACTGCAGAGTCGGGTGATGCATAGTCTTCTGTGCGTTCATCAGTACAAGTGACCCCTTTCATAGTACATGTAGTCAGTTTTTCCATCATTAATATAAAACTATTGATTATTGCAGCTTCAAAGCAAAGATAATATTATGTATATGTTGTATGTATATGTTATGTTTATATTTGTATAAAATTTACAGTTTTGTTAGACATTTGAAAGAAATTGTATACCTGAAACGATTAGTTGATTGACAAAAATATAATGGGCATTTAATTTGATAATTGATGAATAATGTCAGTAATTTGTCAAGCAAAAATAGCGAACACAGGCTACACATTCTCAGGTTCCAGCTGCTCAAGTCTTTGTCATATATAATTGAAAACTGAATACCGTTGGGTTTTCAACTTCTGATCGGACAAAACAAGACATTAAAAGACGTCACCTTGGGGTCTGCTCAGTTTTTTTGAAATTTCATAGACCAAGTGATTCATTGATCAATCAAAAGAATCGCAGATATATTGATAATGAAAATAATCATTAGTTTCAGCCCTACTCGACACATGAATTGCAAAATGTTGAAATTTCACCTCATGACACTTGTTGTGCATTTGTTTGTTTGCAGTGGCATGTATGTGTGTTTCCCTTTCTGCGTATTTCAGGGGTTGTGTGTGTGTGTGTGTGTGTGTGTGTGTGTGTGTGTGTGTGTGTGTGTGTGTGTGCGTGTGCTACTTGTGGAGTCAAGGAGACAGTGTAATGTGTGTTTCTGTGTCAGACTGTCTGCTCTTATCAGTGCCAGAGGTGTTGTGCTGGGTGTGAGATGTGTTGTGGATGTATGTTTATTTATATTGCTCTGCATTCGTGTCAAAATGTCAGCCAGGATTAACGTTACTGAGTTAGCAAGTGTTTAAGCACACTAGGGGTGTGTTCGCTTAGATGGCTTCGAGTGTCAGTGAAATTTTACGTCAAAATGTATGTTTGGATTAATGTGTTTAAGTCTTTTTTTAAATGCTTGTGTATGATGACAATGTTATTTGTTTCTATTTTCATCTGTTTGTCCTCCTGTCGAGTTGGCATTTTTTCATGTGTGCATGTACATGTGAATGTGCGGTTGTGCACTTGTGACATGCATGTCCACTGCAGCAACACCACCTCAGTAAATTGGTAGATTAGTACATGAGGCTCTGTTAGCAGGCTTAGAGCCATGTGTCTGCCTGCTGTTCATTACACTGTCTCTCCGTCTGGCTATGTGTCTGTCTGCTAATAGGCTTTATGGCTTGTTGGCTGCTTGGATCACAGTATCTGTGGGTGCTTGAAAGCCTGAAAATGTCTTAAATTGTCTAAATGAAAATGTCCTCAATACAGTTTAGAGATCTAATTTTTCCCCATGCAGTTTCTTTATTCAGGAGGAGTAACAGAGAAAAGGAGTAGTAGCACAATGAACATTTCCAATTTTAATCGTATTTGCATTACTAAACGCAATAACACTTAATGTCCCTTAACAATTCCCTGGTGTCCTTTTGTTTATATTGCTAATGTGCAGTTAAAATGTGAATTCAGTAATATGGAAATAGGCTGGTTAGGTTAGCTTTGTCTCTTGATTGGTATCATTTTAAAAAAAGCATTAAATCTATCTTTTTAAAGCTTGCAGATACCCAGGAATGGCTGAATGCATGGCCACCTTTATGATTGTGTGCCTCAGTGTTTTGCCATGGAATTTAGGTGTGAGTCGATATTTTGAGGGATGAATAGGTAGCCTCTTCCTGTCTTTGTTGCTGTCAGCATGTCCAAATAGTTTGCGTGGCTGGCTGGCAGGTTGTCTCTCTGGCACTTTCCCAGATGCATTATTTCTCAGTCCCAGTTTCCTGTGAATATTTAATGAGAGCGGTGTGCATGCTAATAGGCCCGCTGTAATTACCTCTTCCTCTGCTCTCTCCCCATTTCTCAGACCACAGCCGCCCAATGCCAATGTTATTTTTAGATGGCAGTAATGATAACTCACACGTCACAAACATCCCCCACACCGCCGTTTAGCAGAATCAAACTCTCCCCTGCCTCTCTTTTTCCTGCATTTCGGTTCTAACCCTCCTCCACTTGTTCTCCCGTTTGGTCTTTTTTTTCTGTGTCTCTCCCCCACTCTTTTTTTTTCCCCATATCACCAGCTCATTCCTCTTCTCTGCCCACTCCTTTCTAATTTCCCTCTTTCTGTCTTTCATCTCCTCTGTGGAAAATGGGATATCAACAAACATTCATTCTGCCTCGCTCTCGTTTCTCTTTTGCTTCCATCACCCCCCCTTCATCCTCCTCTTCTATACCCTTCAGCCACGCACATGTGTTTTTACTTTTCCTTTTACTCACTTTTCTCCCCTCTTCATTCCTCACACCTTCCTTATCCCTCCGTACCCATCTCTCACTTTCTCACCTCCTTTGTAATGACCTGTTCTTTCTTTTCCTGAGGAAGTTTTAGCAGCTGTGTGAATGTGTCAGTGTGAGCGATGTCATTTTTTTTCTCTCACCATCCCCTCCATCTTTCTCGCTCCCATTTCTTATATTCTCCGTCTCTCTTATCTTTCCTTCTCCCATTCTTCCTTCCCTCCTGTCGTTCCTCACCTCACAGGCTGAACCTCAATATCCGACTAGGCTTTATTAGTATGACATTCATGGCTGCAAAGCCCTTTATCCCAGTCTGGCCCCCCCCACCTCTCTATTCCTCTCTGTAGCTGTCCTCTCTTGCACGCGCACACACACACTCACAAAAACTCCACCACACACGCTGACAGAGTGATAGGCAGCCAAACACCTACACACACACCTCCTTTCCAATCTCGGTGGTGATTTTCAGACCCTCTGATCTGCTTTTTTTTTCATCCACCAACTTTTCACTTCACTCACCTCACCTCTTCTCTCACTCTCCGCCCCTTCTCTTTCTCTCCATCCATGCAGTCATTCATCCCACTTTTAAATCTGTCTCTCTCTCTCTGTCAGTCATTTTTGTCTTTTTTCTCTCTCTTCTTTTTCTCTCGGCAAGCGCACAGGTTCCATTAGGGTTCAAGTCAAAATAAAGACAACCCTCTGTAATTCAAAAGTGGAAGAATAGAAAAACTAAATGAAGACAGATTGAAGAAGTGAACGGGGAAGAAAAAGGCTTGCTGGTAACTGGAGTAGGGCAAAGTATCTTGTTCTTTATTATCTCCTTTATTCTTTCGTTCTCTCTGTTTCTCAATTTCCTCTCTTTTCTCTGTCTCCTTCTCGCTCTTTCACGTTATCCAGGCCTCCAGAGGGATCCGCTTTAGAGCGGCATGAAAATCAATCACTCCCTCCGTCCCGTCCACCCCTCTTTCATCTTGTCATGACGCGTTTTTCAGAGTGTGGGGGGGGGGGTTCTTTCAACCTTCCTCTTTTGTGCTCTCCCTTGTTCTTTTTGGGAGGCTCAATCCCATCCACTTTAAAAACAAATCACTTGGTATTTGCTTAAGTTTGAGGGGGACGATAAAACAAAGCAACCCCAGTTTGGCCTCCCTACGCACGCCTGCAAACACTTGGCTCCATGATCTGAATAGCGATTGGATTGTGAGAGGGTGGGAGCCTAATACGGGGTGTTCATGTTTTTGAGGTGTGTCCTTTTTAATTCTAAGAGTGGCTGCCTGGTCTGCCAGGCCGGTAATTCAATCGGTTGTCCTGTTTAAAAGACTAAATTAACCCCCGTCTAACCTCCAGCCTTCCTCTGTCTGCCTCAGTCTGTCTTGTTCCCTCAGGCAGTGGAGGGGAGGGAGGCAAAGGGGAGGAAGAGACGGAGAGGGAGACAGACTCACCAAAGATTTCAAACCATGTTATTGTGTTGCACAGGGGTTTAGGCGCAAGTGTGAATGTGTGTATGTGGGAGTGTGTTCCTTTGCCTCTATCCTTGTGAGAACTGCTCTGAGCTCTAGACCTTGGGAGCAAGGATGTCTCAGGCAAGTGAGGATAGTTTGGTCCAAACTCAGTTCACCCAAATGAAAATACACCAAAACTAGTGGTATTTATCCTTTTTGAGATTTCGAGATATCTGTCTCTGTGATTTCAGCCTCCGCTTCAGTGCAATGGAGGTATGTGAAGCTAACAGCATTGAAAACATAAATAACGTTAAAGCTGCAAGCAGCGATGAATGCATGTTCTCGCACCTCAGGGGTGCTGGCGGGATGCGGCTATGCATTTTTTTCATATTCATATTTCATATATATATACTGTATATATTAATGTCTGTTTAATTTTTTCAAGTGTTCAAGTGCTGTTCTGCTTGTCACCTTTTGTCTACTGTACCTCTGAGCCCAAATAGCTCAGTTAGGAGAGCGTTAGACTAAAGCTCCCTGGTTCAATCCTGGGTTTCGGCAGCATGAAAGCTGTGTTTTAGGGACACATTGCAGTGACGGTTAGAGCAGTTGACTGGGGCCTTTCTCTGTTTCCATCTACATGTGTCACATAGGTTTCCCTCTAACACATCCATGTTGGGGACATTACTCCTGCATTTGTACTCTTGGCAGTTTTGCAGGGAGTGTTAGCTTTCAGAATTTTCATGTGTTTTTCTTTTGTTGGGGTCAGATAGATTGAGAACTGTACTGAAACTCTAATGTTTCAGTCTAACCCTAATGTCTGAAATGTCTGAAATGTATTCACAGTCGCTAACATGGTTCATCAACTCTCAGTTCACGCACATTATCTCTTTTTTTGGCCTGAAACTATGTTTAGGAAACCAAAACAACAAATCAAAAGAAAAAAAAACTAAATTAAATCTGCAAGCAGCATATTCATATTTCATATATACAGTATATTGTATATGTATCTATCTATATATATATATATGCATTAAATATATAGATAAAGTGTGTGCACTTTTACAATGTACGCATATTTGTCAAAATAAACTAAAGTTGTGAAGCTACAATTATTTAGACAGAATATGTAATGATGATGTTACAGAAAAATACACATTGTGAATAATACGGTTGTAAAGAATAGTACACTGTAGCAGATTTACATAGTAAAGTTGTAATTATATATCTCTCCAGCATAACGGGCTGTGAACGAAAGTGGGCTGGTCTGAAGCATGAAACTCCCTGGGTGAAAGTGAGTCCCACTCTGGTCCTGCTGGACACCGACTGGTTGAATGTTTCCAGTAGGTGGTGCTATGACTATGACTGAATATTGGCATATAGATGTCCTCAGACCTGTAATCTTATCCAGCATGTGAAATTTTGAGCAGATTGGATTGTGTGCACTCAAGTTACAAGAACTTCCTGTTTCACGGCGGAACATTGAAGTTCAATGCCACGCCACGGGCACGCCGTTAAATGAAAACTCAAGATTTTAGCAACTTTTCATCACAAAGGTCTTTAGATTATACTGGCCAAATTTGAAGTCGATCCGATAAATTCTCAAGGAGTTTGTTAAAGTACAGAGCCTTCAAATGACAAAAAATTACCTAATATTACACAGAAAATTAAAAATAGCTGACTTCCTGTTGGGTTCAGTGTATGGCTCCTAGAGACTTTTATTTAGGTCTTAGGATGTTACATCTGCCTCCCAAATTTCGTACATCTAGGTGAAACATGCCACAGGGGGTAGTTTGTTAAAATTTTGTATGGGGCGCTATTCTGCCACTTTGCCACACCCATGCGCGAGGCCCATAAAATATAACATTTTTTACCACTTCTGACGAATGTGCAAAGTTTCGTGAGTTTTTGAGCAGTTTTAGCCCTTAAAAACGATTCTTTTGGGAGAATAATAATATTTTCTTCAGTTTCAATAGGGTCCTCGCACCAGTCAGTGCTCGGGCCCTAATAACATACAAACATACATAAAATGCCTCAGGTGAGGTCACTTGAGTCAGAGTTGGTTGGGTCTGAAAACTCTGTTTGTCTGTAAATGAAGAGTCTGTAAATGAAAAAAATCTGCAGGTTGGTCAGTAGCCCGCTCCTCATCTCTGCTTGAGGCTAGCGGCTCAATGCCACATTAGTCGCTACTTGCATAACACACCCGAATCTCAGACCGAACTGTCAGCGGTCCAGTTGCATTGTGGGTAATGCCAGCATCAGGTGCAATGCTAAATCCATGGAGTACCCTTTTAATGCGAGATGAGAACTGCGGTGGTAGAAATGGCTTTAGATGAGGACAGCTGTTTAATTTAAGATTTAAATGGTTAAGAATGAGGCCTGATAGGTTAGGTGTAGGGAATTATGCAGTGAATAGAGAGCTGTCAAGAGATTAGAAATAAGATGACAAGATGGTTTTTGTCACTCCATCCCCAAAACACACACACACACACACACACACACACAAATACACACAGGGACACAAAAATACTTCTTTTTTCCCTTTTGGAGTTGAAAGCAAAGGCAAAATAGAATACCTTATATACTCCCATAAATGCTTGAGGCTATGGAAGATTTATTTGTAAGACACAGTGCCAAACCCTCTGGAGCTTTCATCATATTAAAATTCTATAATATGTTTTGTTGTTTTCGCCAATCCCGCCCTGACACACACACACTCATAAACACACACACATGCACCTTGTATTTCCAGCGCTGTTCAAAATGTTATTCTAAAAACGCAACCCAAAATCTGCTTTTGTGTTTGCAGCTTTTTTCTTATTCCCTGCTATTCACAGGACCTTCTCTCCTTCCTTCTTTCTTCCTCCACCACCTCCTCCTCATTCCCTCTTCCTACCCCTCCCTCTGTCTTTTTTTTTTTTTTTGGTTGTCAGTCCCCAGGAGTCATATCTAAAGTGTCCGTTGGGGATTCAGTGCTTTCATTAAAGTCATTACGCAGTCGCCCATGCTCCCTCCTTTCTTCAATCGTTTGCTCTTTCCTTTCCATCCCCCTCTCCCTCTCTCCTTCTCTTCTGCCACCCTCTCTTGCTCACTGCTGTCTGTCACATGTTGAAAGAAAAATATGGGAGATTTATATATTTATTTCCTTCTCTGTTTTTGCCTTAGTTTTTCTCGTTTTCTCACACTGTCTTGCTTCAGTTTTTCTTTCTCATCTCGTCTTTATTCTTGTTTGAATCTGTTTCCATCACTCTCATCTGTCTCACAGCCTCCCTTTTTGTTCACTTTCTATTCCTCTGATGCTTCTGTCTCATTCTTCTTTTCTCTCTACCCCCCTCTGCTTCACATTATAATCTCTCCATCTTCTCTCTTATCTACCTTTCCCTCCCAGTACACGGCTTGCCTTCAACATGGGATGTACATGTAAATCCTTTACTATTCTCCACAGATTAAGCCACGACGCAACATCCCCACCTGTTTTCTATCTGTTATCCATACTTCCTATGATCTCACTATGAATTACCTCTCTCTCTGGCTGTTTTTCTTCCCATTTTCACCCCCTGTACTTGCTACTTTGATTTTTGCTGGCTCTTCGCTGTGTTCTGCTTTGCCCATTTTGCTTCCTTTTTCTCTTTTCTCCGTCTTGCTTCCTCTCCATCCCCCTCCTCCCCTCCATTATAACAGTATGTGTACTGTATATATGTCTAAATATATATATATATTATCGCGCCCTTGGTGTTGTCCTAGATCTGAATGGGGCCCCTGGGGGACTACACCTCCTAACAGCCTAATGAATTCAGGGCCCAACATGAATATTTCAAACTCTGCCTTGTTCCTGTTTACTTAATGACAGAGCTAATTCAAATGGCTCCATTGATTAAAAATTCATTTTATTTGTTAGATGCTTGCCTTTTATTTATTCCTACCCCTGCCTACATAAACAGCCGGAGTGGGAATGTGTGTGTTTGTGAGGCTGTTTGGAGTGGAGATACTTGCCGACATGTGGAGTCTGACTTTGTGCTTCTTGCGATCCCCTTTGAGTGGGTAACGTGTTGTGCAGAATATAAGAGCACACGTGAATGTGTTTGTACGTGTGTGTCTGTGAGTGTTTACATGGCCTAATTTTCACATTGTTTAGATTTTCCCATCTTTCCTCCAGAGGCCTCACTATCAAGGCAGAACAACTTCCTTTATCACAGGGAGAGAACACAGAAACCATACCGCTGTAATGCATTCAGACCTTCTTTATTCCATCTTTTCTTGCCTTCTCATTTATTCAAATGATTGCTGCTGTTCCATCTTTTTGCCCTTGCTGTCTTTGTTTCTCCTCCCCTCTTTTCTCCTATCTTTTTTCTTTCATGATGATAAAACAAGACTCTGTTTATTCCTCATATCTATTTCGGTGTGTTTGTCTCTTCGGTCAGCGCCACTCCACAACACTGCTTTCACTCTGAAGACAGCAGTCATGATGGTAATGATTAATGCCTCACTTTATGTGTTTGTATCTCCAAGCTTTCTTTTAGTGTTTATGTTTTTTTGCGAGGACGACGTGTGTGTGTGTGTGTGTGTGTGTGTGGGCAGGTGCGCATGCATGCTCGGCCCACAGATCCCAAGTGACAGCTGATCACAAGCATTCTGCATCGACACATGTCTTCCTTTAAGTCCTCTGTTCTTCATCTCTTCACTGATCTCCCGACTCTCCACGCATACCTCCTCTCTGATCCTCCTCTTTGTGTCGTTTACACTTTCCATCTTGCCTGCTCGTGCTCTATTCTCTATCCCTTTCTACCTCTTCCAGATGTAGGGAAAGAAATCTCTCTTTCATTTGATTTTTATTCCCCCCCTCCTTCCTCATCTAATCTTGTCACAAGGCTCTGGCAAGTGAGGAAGAGAAAAGGAGCGTGTGGAAAATAGAAAATGGGGTCTTTATTCATGTAGTTCTCCCCTTTCTTCTTCTTATATGACACTTTTTTGCCAGAAGGGCGAGTTTGACGCACATATCTGAGAGGAGAAAAGAGAAACGAAAATGCCACGGAGGAGTGAGAGATGGTACAGAACAGCACGGAACAGAGAGGGAGAGAGAGTCAGAAAGTGATTTTTTATTTTTTTTTGAAGGGTTGTCAGGCCATGTCGAGTCAGAGAAAAGAAGGGACAAGAGGAGAGAGGAAGAATGCAGAGGTGTCAAATCTGTTTATCTCCCTAAAGAAAGTGACAGTCGTTTACCAGCTAACAATCCATTCTTGCTGCTGCACTTCTCTCCGACTCCCTAGCCTCTGCCTCTTATTCTGTCTTTCACTCTATTTCCCTCCCTCTCCCCTAGAGCGTGCTTTCAGAAACAGCCTTGCCAATTTACTGTAACTCTCCATCATCTTTTCTCTTTTTCCTCATTTTCCTTTTTCATCTCCCTGCATTTCCTTTCTCAATCAAATATACATGGGCTTTTGCTGGCCTCCTTCTCCTTCTCTTTTCTCTCTCTTTCAGACATTCTCTCATGTTTTCTTCCATCACTGTCACAGCATTTTATCTTGACATTTCAAAACCGAGGCACTCTCTCTCCAGGAAAAATGTCTCAATTGTACACATGATGTTGGGCTTATTCATGTGCTCGAGTGTGTGTGTGTTACCCTGCCTTTATCCAAGAATGTGTGTAGGCCTTCCATTTCGTGAAGTATTCTGATGTCCTTAGGCGTTGCTCAGAATCACACCATTCATATTGTCTGCATGCTGTTGTCAACTTTGACAACTATCACTTTGTGTGTGTGTGTATGTCTGTATTTGTGCGTGTTTATGTGTGGACACGGCATTTCGAGAATGCTCATGTGTGGACAAGGATAAATAATTGATTGTGCTGGAAGTATACCCGCCATTGTCTCCAACATGACTTGTGATGGATGCTGCGCTGGGGGTGTGTGTGTGTAAATATATATGTATATGTGTGTGTGCTCTCCCAAAGAGTAATTATCACTGGAAGGTTGCTGCCCTATTGGCAAATGCCAAATGTTTTGTGTGTGTGTGTGTGTGTGTGTGTGTGTGTGTGTGTGTCTGGGAGGGGGGGGGCAAAGCAGCACTAGAGGTGATAATGAAGGTAAATCCTGTTACATGTGTGCAGACACACTGAATGCTCTTAAAGGATAACTCCTGTTTATTACAACTTGGGTCTAATTTTTAGAGTTTCTACCAGTTATTATTACATTGTACTCAACAAAGTAACTGCTGAGATCTGGGAACATGGCGACATTGCTACAACGAAACATGCCTTAAACAAGTAACTATATTATCTGCACCACTTTATTTGGAGGCAAAACCTGAAATAAGTGCACCTGAAATGTTATTAATAATTCATCATTGTACAGGTGTGCACACAACTGTGGCAAGTACAGTACTTCATGGTCAAAGTTGAGTCTGTAAAAAATTGTGATGTTTAAAATGGACAGTTTGGATCACTTTCTTTTGTTGCTTTTAGTGGATCCAGTTTGTATTATAATCTTACTTTTCACCTTTACTTTTTCTTCCAAATAAGTTTGGCTAAATTCATCTGACTGCTTGTTTTTCTGGACCTGTCAGAATTCTTTTTTTTCCAGATCTCAGCAATTAACTTGGTGAGTACAATGTTATTATTACTAATAGAGACAATCGCCAAAGCTATGAAAATACCAAGGTACCAAGTTAAACCATAATTATCCTGATCCTGAAGAACGTGATCCAATATCTCCTACAAAGGTGACAGACAGCAGCCAGACTCTGACACACTTGGCTCTGAGGACCTTTTGTTAAAGACACCACAGTTGACCTGAGAATTGGAAACACTGCTGGCAACACCATTCTAGGGCTGAAATGTCACTTATGCATGAAAAGAATGCATGAAAAGCTTTGGGCATGTGTGTACATGCGCATTGTGTTTATGTATGTGGGTGTGTAAGAGTGCTCAAGAGAGAAATGGAGATAAAGTGTGCCCTTTCAAGTGTGTGTAGGTGTGTGTGTGTGTGTGTGTGTGTGTAAGTCTGTGGATCAGAGTGCTGGTTAAATGAGAGGGATAATGCTGTAGCTTTGTCAGAGCGACGAGGGGCCTAACTCAGCATTAGTCCGACTGATCTCCATTTGTTCCACCCTTGTAGAGAGAGTCAGACGGAGAGCGAGAGAGAAAAAGAGGGAAACAGAGAGACAGAGGGAGCATGATGAATTACATAACCATCTGGGAGTTGGGATGGGGCAGAAAGGTTGGAAGGGAAGAGAGATGATGGAGGGAGGCAGACAGAGAAAAAAGAGAAAAGAGACAAATTGTGACGACGACGCCAGCTGAATTTGAAAACATGTACAGTACATGTGTTGTCAGGTCTTTTCGTGAATATCTCTGTTCACTCTGAAACATGTAAAAGCTCAGTTTTCCCTGTCCACACAGGCTGGATCTGAAGAAAATCACTGCGGGTCCATGCAGGGAAGGATGTTCTGAATAACCATAGGTTGCACCACACTTCCCAAATGTCAACAATACATTGTGCGAACCTGAGCGTCAAGCAGGCTGATTAGTTGATCCAAATCCTGTTAGGTGGTGGGTTTAAAACGGAAACGAATGTTAAACAGCCATGCAAACATCTCGTAATGAACTCTGTGCACACACTTATGCTCCAGCCTTTTTCATTTGTCCACTCTAGTGGCCGTTTTCAAAGAGCTTCTCTTTTTCAGGTGTGAAATACTCCTGAAAAAGACTCCAAGACAATAAAATCTGCGTTTTAAAATGTGGCCTAGTGTGGGAGTACTCTGAAAGAAGGGAACTAAACATTTTAAAGGAGAAAAGAATAGATAGTACAGAAAAGCTATAAAAGGGGAGAAGAGAACTCTGGAGCTTTGTTGCTCGGGTATCATTTCCCCTCCTCTTTCTCTCTTTCTCCACCATCGCAGTCGTTTGATCTGAGCTCATGCCAAATTTAGAGATGCGGTTTAGCCCTAACCTTTCGTCATCTCCCTCTCTCCTATCTCTCTCTTTCTCATACATACACACACACACACACACATTAAAAGGCACACACAATAACCCCCCTCCCTCTCTCTGTCTCTGTCTCTCTCTCACACACACACACACACACACACACACACACACACTGCAAGACAGCACAAATCCATGCATTCACATGGCTTCATGCTGTTATAATTTGGGCTCCGCGTGAGTGGGTGCATGACGATGACAGCTAGAGGATGGCATGAAAGAGCTGCCACCCAGTCCTCTGGTTGAAACAAGCTCATAGACCCAAACCCTGCCTATCTGCCTAACCCCAGCACCACATTATAACCAAGTTTCTAACGCTGACGCCTCGGGCCTTTTTCCAGATGTAATTATCATACACTAGAAATCTCACTCCTGCACTCACTGTGCCACTGAAATAGATTCTTTGAAAAATTACCCATTTATTTTTCTTTTCAGCAATCGCAAGGCTCAAAGACTGTAATCTGTTTTCTGGAATGATGTTGTGCATAGTCAAAAACCAAGAATGCATGAAAGATAGTAATTAAGAAATCAAAAAGGACTTATGAAGTTGTACAGCACATTATGTTATCAACAGACCAAGGTTATCATAGAAAAGGAAAATAAAAACATTAGGAAGTTGAAAAACACTGTCAAACTGAGATGGAAATAAAAATTACATTGTAAAAAAAAAAAAAAGGTGATACAAGAATAGTTTATAAAAGAAAAAGCACACACTGACAAAAACTAGAAAAGGTGCAAAAAGGGAAGTGATTGGAAGACAGAGGTGGTAAGAGGCAAAAAGGATTTTATACACCTTCTGCCATTTGGCCCTTGCTGTTTGTCTGCTGGCCTATTTACTCTAAAAATGTATGGTTTGTAAGTTGTGGTCTTATGACTAAAATGTTCACCTTTCATTAATGTTTTTTTTAATTTTTAATTTTTTTTTTTACATATTGTCACATTTTGTATATGAATTTAATGGATACGTTTGTGCATCTCAAGAGCTTCTCCTGGGTTTTTTGTCCGAATGCAGGCCTCTTTGGCTTTGCTACACGCACCTGTTTCCAGCTCTTGGTAAGCCTGGAGAGAAGAGCTCAAAATATCTTTTATATATAATATTTTTTGTTGTCTTCTTTTTGCTTGGGGAGAGGGAAACAGCAAGAGCAACATTTGAGTACAAATAACTACCACATGAAATGGTGCTCCTTTATACACTACTAACTTGTCTGGTAACAGGAGCCTTTCTTGCTCTAAAAGGGAGAGTCATATTGTTAATGCCATCTACATTTGCACTAATGTGAAAACATGTTCCAGTCCCACATGCATTTTTTTTTTTTAGAACTATCCTAAATGATTATAATTGAGATTGCTTCTCAAGCTGCATTTATCTTGCCAAATTTGAAGTTTTCTCTTCTCTTCTATTTGAAGACAGACATGGTCAAGAGGGCAACATACAACATTACTACAACAATAAATACTCAACGCAAACACACTAAGGCTGCATTCAGACCAAATCAGGCATTGCGGCAATTAGCGCAGGGTTTGGAGTTTCACATACTAACCAGTAATCCCAACTTGAAAAGCAATACAACACCAAGCGACTGCACAGCGATTAAAGTCTTTGGATTCCCTCTTGGCAGGGTTGAACAGCAGATGTACAGTCATCACGGCGGCGATCGATTAGTCTCTCTTCCATCTTCACAGTTGCCCAGGTAAACAGTGGAATGCTACAATGCTACATGGTAAACAAAGTTCTTCTTCACCTGGGCGTCTGCCGATCTGATTGCCAGCGTGATTGGCCACTGCAGCGTGATGTCGGTTGCGTTTCTCCGAAAGTTGATTTTGTTCTAACTTTTCGCTGCAGGGCTGCTGCATTTGTTTTCCGGCACCCCCTGCTGTCCCCACCGCCGCAGCCTAAACACACAACCCACGTTCAAATGAATGAGAAAACTAGCGTTTTTGCCGCAGCACCTGATTTGGTCTGAATGCAGCCTAAGACAACTGTCATACACTACAAAAGAGTATAGACAATATCCAGTTAGGATGAGTATACAAAACTCTCAAAATAAAGTAAAAACAATACATTTAGAGGCAAAGACATTGGCCAAGAGAGCTATTATCCAGATCCTTTAAAACTGACTCAAATTCACCAAAAGTAAACGCGTCTGACAATTGTTCCAGGAGAAAAGGGCAGGGGAATCTTCTTTGCTCTACTCTGTCCTAACTCAGGGAGATATAAGCAAGTCTGATCTGGGGAATCAAACCAACGACCTTCCGTTCGCCAGGCAGCATCTCAAGAGAGATGATCTCATAGTTTCCGAAGCACAGGCGAGTAGATACTAATGCTGTCCTAATCCTACTGTGACCTTTAAAATCTTGACAGTGAAGTGGACAAGGATGCATTTAAGGAACCCAGACCTAAAATGAAGCTCACTGGGGAAAAAAAGTTAAGGGTTTGCTGGATGTAATGGGCCGATATGGTGTGTTTATGTTGCGCCTGTGTAATCATGTTACACCCATCCTGACCTTGCTGCTGGCAGCTTCCAATTTGAGTAGGTGGCCCACAGTGAGAGTGTGTAAGAAGAGAGGCAGGAGCGCAGGAATCTGAGACTAGTTTTCCGAATTAGGTTGTTGGTGGTGCACTGTCTGAGCCTGAGGGGTCGACCATTAGCTGTCACAGGGTGTATAGAGAGATTTTGTGTGTGTTTGTGTGCAGAGCGGATTGCACATGTGTTTATGTGATCTTGGATGAGTGGTCTGTTCACGTGCAATTTAATGTTTGTGTGTGTGTGTGTGTGTGTGCAGGTGATACTGCCAGGTTGTGTGGCATTTTATCTGAACCTGAGGGTTCAAGCAGTGGGTTGAGATGAATTATGAGTAGGTTTTGTGTGTCTGGGACCACCCTGTACATTTTTATACATGGGTACTGGAGCTCGTGGTCAGTGTCGTGCTTGTCATGTGTGCAGTGTTTTCTCTCACTGTGACAAGTGAGAGGTCAGGACATGATAGAACAAGGGGAGAGAGAGAGAGAAACAGTGGGGGGGGTTCAGTGAGAAAGCTATGTCAGCCAACACTTTCTAATGAGACATGGCACCTGCCCTGCAGCAAGGAGGGAGGGAGGGATAGAAGGAGGGGACTCAATAAGGGAGACATAAGG
The DNA here is from genome assembly GCA_002120245.1 of Maccullochella peelii. Classification (NCBI taxonomy): domain Eukaryota; kingdom Metazoa; phylum Chordata; class Actinopteri; order Centrarchiformes; family Percichthyidae; genus Maccullochella; species Maccullochella peelii. The sequence goes on from LKNJ01000442.1 coordinate 191,355, forward strand.
GAGGGCAGTGAGGTATTCTATTTGATTACACAATTGCAATTCAATTTCCAGCTCTTTCATTTCAACTTTCCATAACCATCTTTGTTCTACTATTCTTACTTTATGTCTGATGCCACTTTGACTTTCTAAGATTTTTGTATTTTCCTGTGAGAATCATTGTTGAGGAAAGGCAGCAAAGAAGGAAAGGAGAGAAGGAGTCAGCGGCGCAGTTGCAGATGGGGGAAAAAATGTCTCAAGGCAAGAAGTTGATTGAGAGAGAGGAGGAGAAAATGAAATGAGAGAGACGTATAATGAGAGAGAGAGAGAGAGAGAGAGAGGGAGAAAGAGATTGATGAATGGCAGAAAGAGAAAAAAGAAGATGAAAAGACGGAAAATAAAGAAGAAAGTAAAGATGAAGAGGCACGTAAACGAGTGATGTTTTCAAGACGCAAATCGAACAGGAGCAAATGAGATAACCTGAGGAGCAAAGAGTTGGAGAGGAAAAGAAAAAAAAAAGGGTGGGATTAAATGACGAAAGAGAGTCGAGTGATGCCAGAAGTGGATGGAGCGTGAGGAAGGAGGAGCTGCAAGACAGGCAAGTGAGAGGAGAGAAAGTTCAGTCTTAGTATCAAAATATCTTCCTTTGCCTGCCAGTTACTTTTTTATAATGACTTTTCTCATTCAACCTCAAGTCTTATTACCAGGGCTATTCAGCCAGCCTGCCCGCGTGGGTCAAGTGATGTTGACCTGAATCCTAAGTACCTTGTAGCACCTCTGGACCCATCTCACAAAGTCATTCATTAACAAGCCCACTGAGAGCTCAGGAGTGATGGAGAGTGATTGGATGCCCTCAGCTCCTATTCATATACTTTAGCTTAGGGGAACATACTGTAGCTGCAAGTTATTAAGAAAATATAAGATGCTTGTAGAAAGTTGCTACAGTTTGCAGAGTTACTGTACATCTCTGAGCTGATAGATGAGCTCTTTCAAGCCAGCAGGGTCAAACATCAGTTGCATCACGACATTGATTGTTGGTACAAATGTGGGTTTTTTTTTTCAGTTGCTGAGTGAGTGCTTCTGAGGCAGCAAAGTCAGCCAGTAGTAGCACAGATAGTCATGATGTTGATGCTCAGAAATGTCTTTTTCAGTCCTGTGGGTTGAGGCACAGGTTAAGTGTGAATTTGAGAAGTGCTGACCAAGAGCGGATAAAGAGTGTTTGCAGTGTTTGTAGAGTGTTTAGTGAGTATTGGAATTGCATGTTTGTGCAGGAAAAAAATCTGTAATGGGTAATGGCAACGTGAAAACCAGCATGGCTTACCTTTTTATTTTGTCATCTAAGCCAGATTTCTGTGTAAACGCTTGGCTTAGATAATGACATAAGGAAGTGTTTGTTGGGCTACATTACATCCTGTGAATTGCAATTAGCACATTGCTTCTATCACACAAACCCAGTAAAAATGTAAACTGTGGATAAAAGCTTTGAGGATTGTGAGCCAGAATGAGGAGCCGGCCATTAACAGGTGTTTATATAAATAAGCTGAGGGAAATATACACTCGCTCAACAAAGCAAAAGTGAGTGGAATAATATCTCAGCGTAATGAAGGGGATAATTGTAGCAATGATGTGGTGTGTTTAGCTCATAGAGCTATTTACCTGACTGCATAGGAACACCAGCTTACTTTAATGCATACAGAATTACAGTGAACACTTAAAGTGTCGTGCAAATCAGGATAATTTGTAACCACTTGTTACATGATGATGTAAACGCAAGCAACCATGCAGGTTGTATTTGTTTAATTGCAGTAAGTTGGTATTATTTTAAAATTCACATACAGTAGGCAGCCTTAAACTCTATTGAGAGAGGGTGAAAATTTGTACACTCAGTATTCTTTTTTTAGCGACGCCGGCCCTCAACCCACCTCCTCCTTCCCTGTCTCCTCCATTAATTACTGCTCTCTTCTCCATCTCCCACCTCTCGTCACTCATCATGGGAAAGAGGTAAAAATTCTCGTCACCCTCACTCTCCCCTCCTCTTCACACCTTTGTTCCATCTTTTTACAGTCTCCCTCATCCTTACATCTCGCCTCATTTCCTCCTCTTTCCACTCACATCTGCCCTCCTCGCTTCCACATCACTGTCACGTTTTTATTTTTTTGCCACTATCTTTCTATCTATCTAGCCCTCCGGAACAACCATCTCTACATCTTTTTTTCTCTTTATTACTCTATTGGTTTAGCTCCCAGCTCTCCTCATCTCTCACTTTATCCAATCGTCTCTCTTTTTCTGGAGCGCAGTCTCCCCTTTCTCTTTCTGTCAGTGGAATGAAAGATAAAGATCTTTAATTAATCAATCCACATGCTGTTGCCGACACTGTCTCTCTGTCTAATGTCTCTGGCTCTGCTGCTGGAAAAAATGACCTTTTCCACCTTTTCTATAATTCATCCTCGCTCTAAGAATACAAGAATATATTTTTCCATATTTTGTGAGGTCAGTGTGGCTCTGACCTTTGCACACCTGATTGAGCATTCACGAAGGGATAGGGTGAAAGTTTACCTGCATTATGAATCAGAAAAAATAGTTGAAGTCTTTTGTGACATCTTTTTATGTTATGTTTATGTTCATTAAAAGTCTCCTTTTCAGGAGATTCAGCTTTTATTAACTTAATGACATAATTTACATCAACGTCACATTGACACTCGCGGCTATGCAGACATGGAAAGTATAATTTGTACTTTAGGGGCCCCCTCAACCCTTGGATTCCTGGGGCCGGTGTCCCATAAGCCTGATCTGTAATCCACCCATGAGCAGCAACTGTGTATTATGCACAGTACCTTGCCTCCATGAGCTGGTGTCACAGCAACTGCTGCAGCTCCAACTGCTGGCCCTGTCGGTATGTGGATGAAATCAGCTGGCCAAACTACAGTAACTAATTTCCCATTGTTTTCACAACACTGGCATGCACATGACCCTCTCACCTCACACAGTATCTTTGCCTTATGTCTCCCCCCCCGCACCCCCTTCAACTCTTCTGCACCCCCCAAGGGAGGTGCTCCTCACTGTTTGAAATTGTCTGCTATACACAATACTAACTGGAGGGAAGAATTTATGGATGCCTGGAAAGCTTCCTGCTTGGCACTGACTGTCTTTCACTTTATTGCACAAGACAAAAATCCTGCTTGAGTTGAAATTTTGCCTATTTTCGCCAAATTTGTGGCACCCAGAGGAAACAATGTGTCTGTCTCGCTCTGTTGGCCTCCTTCCATCGGATTATGCTTGGATGTTTTGAATCTTGGCATGCTACGTGTACTCACTGTAAGTTCGTCTGAACAAGAGCCTTCATCAGATGCCTACAATTTAAATGTCTCTTTTTGTGTGTCTTTCTCTGATTCACAGCTAATGTACAACACCATATTGTTCCTTTCCTTGCCTGTTGGCGTCATGGTTTCTTAGCTTTTCCCTTCTGTACAACCTCACGCCTACTATTCCTTGTAGTGAGAAAGGAGCTGTCAGCACAAACATTCACACAGATGTTTACACGTTACACCATCACACGTACAGACTCGCTGTGAGCCATGATTGTCTTCTGCAGACAATAAGAGCGAAGAGTGACCTCTTGCAGCATCTCTTGTGTCTCACACTATCTCTCTGTAATCCCTTATTGCTCCCCCTCCTCATCTACACCTGCTTCTCCTCACACTCCTCGCTTCCACTGTTCCTGTCTTGTTCTGCTCTGTTCCCTATAGTTGATTTCTTTGTTTGCAGTCTTTTCTTTGTTAATCTGTTTTCTTGTTTTTTCGCCCCTCCCTCTTTCTTCTTTGTTCCCTGTTTTTCTCTTTCTCGTTTTGTTGTTTGGTCTCTCCTCTTTTTTCATTCTTGCTCTTCTTGTTTTATCTCTGGTTTTCTTTTCTACCAAACAGGCTAGTTTGTCTCCCCATGCTCCATTCCTCTGGAGCTAGTTCACCATTCACCATTGCACCATCCCTCTGCCCTTTCCTTTCTTCTCTTCCTTCCTTTCATCTCATGTAGCCTTTTACAAGATCCACTCTTGGCTATATGTTTACCTCTTCAATTAAATTAAACGAATCAAAATTAGTGTTAATTACTCTTCCTTTACTGGCAAGCATGGAAAATGACTTCATGTTACAAGGGCATATTTCACTCGTGTAACAAAAAGTCAAGACACTCAGGCAATATATCTAAATGGATAAACACTAATTAAATAGTGTGATTAAAAGCCACTGCAAAGTCGGGAAGATGGTCATGCACAATTTAGCACAGCTCAGCAGGCTACTGAACCCCAGTTTGACAGGTTTGTTTGTAGTTTCTGTGAATGACATTGATTTGGATTATTTTATTTGGTATAACATTGACAGTTTTTTAGTTGCTGTGACTTGTTACAAGCTCCAGAGAAGCTGATCACCACACAGAAATTAGTCATATTATTTGAAAAAAAATCTTTGGTTTAAATTGATGCCTGTCTTTATATTAGATTTCATGTACGCTTGCACCTTAAGAGTTAAAACCGGACGCAGACATGCAGTATATATAAATACTCAATACACAATACCATCATCAATAACTTTTATTTTACCTGTAGGAATATTTTGGCCTTCTGTGTTTTCTTACTTGTGGTCAAAACAGCATTGGTGGTGTATGCACATCCTAAAGATGAATATGAGATTGAGAAAATAATTTCATGATCATGATCTTCATCAGCACATGGAGTATAGTCAGTTATCATGGGATTGTAGATTCTACTGATAAAGTTCATGTCCATGTTATATATGATTGAAAGCTCCAGAAAAGCAACTAAATGGACCTTGTTGTGGGTGGTGAGTGAGTGGTGATGACTTTGAACCTCATAACGTTGATAGTTTTAGGGTCAGATTAGTTAGTTATTGAAAGAGTTGAAAAGAAGAGGTGTAACCCACATGAACTCAGGGCTAACATGCTAACTCTGCACAGATAAAGCCATGCTGCGATTTCGTAACCTGACACCGCTAAGAACAATGTCACTTACATGCCTCATTTACACCGAACTTCACCGTGTAGCCATTTACCTAATATTCAGGGAGCTGTAGAATGTGTATAAGAATAGAATAACCTTTGATTACTTCACCTAGATCTAGAATACTTACCTGACAAGCAAAGAAAAGGTTACTCTAACAACTATCCGACCCCTGAAACCTCATAACGGAAACCTCATTGTGAGTGATTGCAAAGAATCACTCACAATGCTGTAAAAATAAAATACCCAGTAAGTACTAAAAGGAGAGCTACAGCTACAGATTTTTTGTTCCTTCAAACCTTGAGTCATTGTCAATCAGTACACTCTTGTCTCAACAGCAGAAAATGGATTTTCAAATGTAAGCAGTTTTGAATGTCTTATTTCACCAACAGCTCAAAAAAACATATTGGCTACCACTGTATTAAACAATGAATGTCAAAATGGAGGTCGTAGGGTATATTAAAAATGTGGTCTTCATGTTTAATGCATCAATCTCTGATTAATTATCCCTTCTGAGATTGTGACGTGTTGAAACAGATTTGGCAGCAAGCAACTGCACCACCTCCACTCCTCAGTGAGTTAGTTTCTGAATATTATTGGAAGAGAAGAAAATAAATGGGCTTACATTTACACATGGGCAGCAAGTTTATTTATTCATCATATTTATAATGTAAGAATAGAACTTGCGCTCTCTCTAGTGTCTCCTTTGTTTTGCCGTCTATCTTGCCTCATGATTCTGTTCATCCTCCTTCCCTTAGCTCTCTTTTTCCATTCCTCTCTGCATGTGTGTCCACTGTCTGTGGTTAGAAAGAATTATTTGAAAGATTAATTGCAACCTACTGTACTGTGTTACTGTCAGCAGCCCCACTGGACCGTACAGAAAGAGAAAGAGTGAGCAAGATAGGGAGTGAACGCAACAAGGGAGCTGTTAACAGACTGGGATTGAGAGTGAAAAAAGAAAATAAGAGGTGGCCTACGAGACGGAAAGGGGACGGAGGGAATTCAGAGGTGGAGGAAGAGATGTAGGGAGGGAAAGGGAGAGAAAGTGGAAAGGAGTGAGAGACGGGGACAGTGAGGAATAGAGGGGCTGGGCAAGAATCAGTGCAGAAAATGGAATTGGAGGCTACTGTAGCATTACTCTATCTAGATGTGAAAATGAGGATGTGTGGATTCAACACAGTGTGTGAGAGAGAGGCTTAGGCAGTGAGTTATATGCTTCTGTGATGAGTTTGTGGGCCTCTATGTGCATGTGGTTGCATGTACTTCTTGCATGTGTGTGTCCTGGTGAGAATAAGTGACTGCACTAACATTGTGCTTCTCTGGGAGGAGACAGCACTGAGTAGCTCATAGATAGACCTTGATAGTCACACACTGAGAATCTCAGCGTGTGAGCACCTAAGGTACCTCTCATTATGTAGACTAAGCTAATTCGACCTTATCTCAAACTTAAGATAGTTTCAAATGAATAGAGCACATGTACCATTCAAAGAGAACTCGTACTAGTATACTTAATGTTAACCCCAAGGCTTCATCCTTGGACCTGTTCTATTTAACATTTACATGCTTCCATTGAACCACATTATACAAAACAATAACATCAACTATCATAATTATGCAGATGACACACAAATTTACCTTGCTCTGTCACCAAATGATTACAGTCCCATAGATTCTCTCTGCAAGGGCATTGAATGATTGGAAGTGCCTGAACTTTCTGAGAGCAAACCTCACTTCTTTTGCACTTCTGGTTGGATGTTAAACTGCATTTCATTGTCTCAGTACCTGTACTCTTTGTAGTGACAATAAAGTTGAATCTAATCTAATCTAATTTAGTTGCTGTGCACCACAGAGCTGGAACACCAGAGGATATTAGGCATGCACCAACTTTGAGCACCTTCAAATCCAGGTTAAAAACTTGTATGTTCTGCTCTGCCTTTGACTGAATCTTAAATACTCACCATGATGTCTCTGTTCTTAACTTTTTAATTTCCATTCTTTTAATGTGCAATTTAATGTTTTCATGCTGTTTTTCTTTCCTTTTCTCACAATTTTAAAGCATTATGTAAAGCACTTTATATAAATAAATTTGCCTTACTCTCTCGGTGTGATTAGGTTACTTAGTATCAATAGTTTGAAATAGTTTGGAAATGTGTTTGTAATGATTCCACATGGGTAGTTTTGGAATATTTTCACAAAAGCCTTCTTAGCCCTTTTTCCTTAACACTTTCATCTTTTTTTCTGCTCTTGAATCTGTTCAATAATAACAAAAATTATACCGTTGGTAGTGGTACCAGCTGTAGTAGTGGTACTAAAATATTTGTTGTAGCAATTTGCATACTGTTTAACACAGGGCACAACTGTAGCTGTCAATGTCCTCAAGGATCCTCCCGGCACTGCCTCATCAATTACTTTGTTACTCGATACCTACTGGCAGACTCAAGTACAACAGTAAATGAGATTCTTACATAATACGACATTAGCCAATAATGTCTTTGGAAGCTCACTGCATGTATTAGGTTTGGTGGCCAGGTATTTCAAATCTGCCCTTAAAATCCAATACTTTCTGCACACAGACTAGCAAAGGCTTTTATAAACACAGCACTAATAAAGTTATGTAAGTTTTTTTATAGCATATGTCTCAGTTTTGGCCCACTGATCACATGACAAATTTTGATCAGTTTAACATATTTCTTCTCTGTATTTTGTCATAAACTGACCAGTAACATAGTAGAACAAAACTGTGATAGAGGTTAAATTAGGAGGGTGAAACCATAATACTCCTTGTTCCTGGGTAGACTTTGTTTTTCTTATGGAATGGTAAAGTGTGGGTATGTACAGGAAATCGACACAGCCACATGAACTCCTGTAAAATACTGTTTATACCACAATTTTTTTCAAGTGTTGTGGAGCATCAAACACCAGATAAATCACCGGATACATTTTTACTGAGCTGTCCAACTTGTCTAATCAATGTAACGCACATAGTTCCTCCTGTAAGATCACTTGTATTGTACACAGATACAGACCTTACAAACAACACTGAGCTGTGAGCAGCTATGATTTGGTCCGATCCCGCTGCAGCACTGCCCTCTCTTGCTTCTCTATGTCCACAGGACAGATACAGGAAGGAACAGGTATTGCTGATCATCATTACATGTTGAAAGTTTTGAGGTTTATCCACACTGGAAGAAGCCTCTGCATGTCTTCATCTATTAACTTCACCTATGCATGGCTTCATCTTTTTCTTCCTACACAACATAAACTACTAGGAACTGCTAGCTCCTTTGTAGTGTTTTTTGACCAGTCCTTGCACTGTGGCAAACTGATTTCCTATTTTTGTGTCTATTTTTAGATATACCTTTTGGTGACGTTAGCTAATCTTGGCCACTATCAACACTTTAAGAGGAGGGCTTCACAGTAAAGGCCTTCCTCTGCCTTCAAATTAAAATGGATTTATTGGATGATGGTGTTGGATTTGTAACAAAAGTAACATTCCACGGCAAATGCACAAAGCAGAACAGAAAACAAATAGTGATACATAAAGTAATGTTATGCACTGTAGATTGCTGTGGTGTAGTGACTTGCTACAACTGAAAATACCAGCATGACCATTTAATAGCCTAAGTACTTTTGTGAAGCCTGTAGTGTTTGATCTTTATTGAAACTGTGTCAGAGCAGTGTTCATTCAACTTTATGGTTATTTTTTAGGCTTTTTGGTACTTTCTGGTGTTGTCGAGCTGTAGTGCATGATATTGGCAGGCGTTATATGGACATGTATAGAGGCTCAAAACCTTCACAAAGATAGTAGCAGTTATTGCATTATATTTCATGTGTGAGTGCCATTAGCAGTCTGACACACAGAGACAAGGAGAGGGCTGGTGAAACCACACAGACGGTCAGCAGTTGGTTCATCTTAGCGAGTCATGTTGGTCAGTTTATAAAGCTGTTACATTCTGACGCGCCAACCAACCCACACGCTGGGCAACCCACCAGGATTCGTCCTGCTTCTTCAGTCTGGCCACATGGCATGTGTATATATATGTGTGGGAGTTTGTATATTTGTGTCTATTTTCATATCTTTTTGTGTATTTATTTCCCTCTTTGTTCCTATTTGACTATATATTGGGTCTTTGTTTGTTCATGATGTGTGTTTATATGTATTATATTTGTATGTCTCTATCTGCATTTGTGTGCATGCATACAGTATGTGTGTTTTCATGTCTGCGTGAGGCTGTCTCTGTGTGTTTGTGCCTGTCTGTGTGTGGCCTTTGAAATGTGCAGAGGGGGTTGTCTGTCATTGTGCATCCGTCAGTCTTTCTGTCATGACAGTCAGACAGCGAAGCAAAGGAGGGAGGAGTGGGTGAAGAGACGGACAAAGGGACGGATGAGAACAGGAGGAGAAAGACAGACAGCGAAACAGTTGTAGGAGAGGAGCTTGAATTAGAGAATTGTTGCAGGCAGACTGTGCAAGTGTTTCTGTGTGTGTGTGTGTGTGTGTGTGTGTGTGTGTGTGTGTGTGTGCTTCAAGTTTAACCTACTGATTAGCATGACAACAAACACCCACTATTGAGAGATACACATTATGGTAGTTTACACATACACACAGTGAAAAGAAGTCCCTACATAGATTAAAAAAAAAAAGATCAATTAATCAATTATAGAATGCATACCTTAAGACAGGCAAAGGCTCAAGTGAGGACACAAAAATATATCACTTCATAAATGATGGGCATGACATACACAGAAGACACTGAGAGACGCACACACAGAGAGAGAGAGAGAGAGAGACAGGAGTCAAACATCCTTTTAGAAAGCGTTTGATTCACACAAATGTAGTAATGAGCTCTTCAAGCCTTGCCTACACACAGGCTGGCTCTCCCATGTGTATTCACCCAACTCAAACATTAACAGGCTAAAAGATAAAGTACACACACACACACACACACCCTGGCTACTTTCTCACCTCCACACAGTTGGTCAATCACTGCAGGAAGTGGGTGTGAAAGTCGGATTGTCAGTTTCGGAAATCTGACATCAGAAAGGTGATGAGGGAAGGGGTTTCCAAAGCTGTTTCTCTTCATTTTGTCCTTATTTCCACCATAAGGTGTCAATTTTTACACCCAAAAACTGAGCTTTTAAAAATGCTCTCCAGTGGGAATGAATCCAAAAGGTCTCTGGTTTTTGTGTAGTCAGGAAAAATGTAAGCCTGCTCAGACATGTTTGGGGGCTGTATGGTAAAGTTAAGAACTTTCTGTTGCCTCTAACCTTCTCTCACTTTAAATGTCAACATAGCTTATCTCACAATAAAGTGTTTATACTGTGTTTATGTTTATTTTGATGACTTCTCCATCATAAGATAGTGATCTGATGGACGTCTCAGTGCAGCAGAGGAGGAATTACATTTATGGGCCTCGATCAAATCATTTTTTGTTTGTTCAGTTGTTTGACAACAGAAATTGAAAAAGATGTAAATGAACGCAGCTAAATTTTAGATTCTGTATCATGCATTGAAACATAGTATAGGTGATTATTGAGAGCAGGACACGACAGGATGAACCAGCTGAGACTCAACAAAATAACCTGGCTGATACTTGCCAGACGTTAACTATGATGCAAAGTTGTGTTGTTTAGCCAACCGAAAGAGGAGAAAGCAGAAGGATGGAGATCTTTACAAAAACAACCTGGCAACACTAATGCCAACTTAAGCTGATTTCACATGTAAACACCAATTTCCAGATTTTGCCTGCTTAGTGTGAGAGCAAGAAACAAATAGTTGTAGAAGAAAAAGGCAAATTTAAGCCAGTGTGATTTCTCTGTTTGTGCCTAATGCTTATGACAACTGTGACAAATATGTGCCTGTGGGATGCTTGTTTATAGGCTTTTGTGTGTGTTTGTGTATTTGCACCTGATTGTGTGCGGCCTTATCTACATATAACAATGTTGGTGATGGAAAGCAATCAATCGTCCAACTATCCCATTAGGAGGAGCAGCCTTGAGAAAGGGTATATGTGTGTGTCTGTTGGTGGGTTGGGGTGTCCTCTCTGTTAATTTGTGTCAGGCTATTTAGATATACAATACAGCCAGAAGAGAGAGGGAGAGAGAGAGAGAGAGAGAGAAAGAAGGGAGACGAACGGGAGAACCGACTGAAAAAGACAGAAAACAAATGGAGTGGAAGGAAAAACAAGACCGGTGTCAGAGAGAAAGAGGGACAGATTAGATGGGAGTGGGGGTAGACCTAGTGAGAAAATGGGATGAGAGAAGTGTCAGAGAAGGAGTCAAAGTGAGTTACAGACCACACAAACAGACATACAATATTATGCATGTAACATTTTGAGGTTCACCCTTCTATCCACTTAGTGCTATTGAACACACATTTTCACAACTGCACACCCAGTGACCTTTACAAACAAGGACACAGGTCCAGGATTATGGAAGTACTGAGGTAATGAGTCCAAACTTTCCCCAGTGCAGCTCCAGTATTTGACTAGACACCCCCCCCCAAAAAACCTAAAATAGTAAAATAGTTTTTATTTATTCATTTAACTGTTCAGTTATATTTTCTGTAGATTCTGTTTCCCTACATGATGGTTTAAATGCTGTTTCAAAGAATTCTCCACACTGCCAGAAATATCGGATTGGAGTAAGTGTGAGGCAGAAATACTAAATCCCATTATATTTTAACATGTTTGCTTTGAAATAGGTCCTTAAGTCTGTTTGAATTGTTTCAGTGCTTTTATTGCATATATACTGTACATGTCTTGATGCACAAGAACAGTATGTGCTGGTATGTGTTTTCCACAGGACTCCACTGCTGCAACAAGACAAGGACATTAGTTACTCAATTACAAATTACTTAATTCACAAGCCATTTAGCCCAGATCTCTTCCACCCCGGTAACTAGATACTACCGTCCGTCACTTACACTAGCATTAGCGTCCGCGTTCATTTCTTCATTACATTTAGCATTAGCTTAGCTATAGCTGTTTTGAGCTATTTCAGATCACATTGGCGTGCTAACTGAAGCAGGACCACTCTGTCTTGCCTTGTTGCCTCCTTCATCACACACCTGTTTCTCCTCTCAGGCTTTACATTTTTGGCTTCTTGTCTTCCCTGCTCTCATTTTCTCCTGGGGTCACTGGCCAACTATAACAAAGAAGAGAAATGTCTGTGTTTGTGTGTTGCATGTGTGGTGCATTTCTATCTGTGTGAGAACCTTTTATTGAGATTTACTACTACTTGTCATGAGAACATGTGTTCGGGTTATGAGAGAGAGCACAGAGGAGAGAGATGGGTGGCAGTGCCAGTGGTGACAAGAAAAAAGGTGATTACAGAGTACGAGGAATCGGACAAGTGCAGGCGCATTTTATGATATTCTTTCTACAGCAGAAGCAGCCAAAGCAGTAGTTCAGACAATGATTAGTGGTTCTGACTTCCTTTTCTAGCAGCGATGACGATATTGTAGAAAAAGAGTCGTACGCCATCACAAGCTTTGCAACTGATATGACAAATCCACTACAGGTGTACATGAGAGATGTAAGTGGTTAACATAATTGGTCAGAAATACAAGATGTCAGAAGTCCTGTTTGAAGCTAATTGCATGTCACTTGTGCCTCAGGCAAACTTCTTGCGCAAGTCAAAAAAAAAAAAAACAACTGAAGGATACTCACACACTCAGGCAGCACAACTTTTTACATACAAGAGACACACACAGATCCAGGGAGCTGCCAGGAGAAGTACACTTCTCGTTTTGAAAACACACAATCCAGACAAAGCAATACACAAGTACATTTACATTTAGTACTGTACATAAAGTAGAATTTATGCTCCATTATAGTTCTACTCCACTACATTTCAGAGGGAAATATTACTATTATCATAATACTTTATATTCCACTACATTTATGTAACCGCTATAGTTACTAGTCACTAGTTATTATTCACTTTTGTATATGTAACACTGTCAAAGCATTACATACATAATATTGTAATGAACTTATAAAATATGATGTATTGTTGGATTAAACTGCCCAGCCGTATATGAAGTAGTTAAGTAATTAAATCTGCATCTGCAATGTGTTTTGCATTTGTATGTAGGAATAATGTTAACAAGCCATAAAAACTTCTCGAGCTTTAACTGAACTGAGGAGTGACATGAAGAAGGAGAGAGAAGCAAATGAGCTGAAAAAAAGTATAGAGAGAGACAACAGGGCAGAAAGACAGATTAAGAGTTAGAAGCAGAAAGAGAGTGAGATGGACTGAAGGAGAAAGGGAGAGAGAGAGAAACATGAACAAAGACAGCACACAAACACCTCTAATGAAGATGAACAACAGTGAGAATCTGTCACTGAAGAGGAGCGATGTCTGATAGATGGCAGCGATAAGAGAGAAGACGAGTGTTTAACTCTCACAACGGTCATCAACTGGCCAGCCTATTATAGTCTGCCCATCCTGGCCACCCAGTGACATCACTGCTCCTTACTGTGGGGGACATTGGGCGTTGGTGTCGCCGCGGCAACTGGATCTCCTCCAGCTGTTGCCAGGCGGCAGTCTCCATGGAGATGTATATGGTGAGGGTGGAAGAGGGAAAGAACGGAAAGACTAAGGGGCTACTGTGTGTGTGTGAGTGTGTTTGTGTGTCCCTCTATTAAAAGCAAGGTGAGATAGTAATGCAATTAAATATAATGGTGATGTTGACAGACATTAAAAATCCATGATGGAAGATATGTGGCTAATTCCGCAGAGTACCTCCACCCCAGAATAAATCCTGTTTGGACTGATAGCACTGTTACTGTGTGTGTCCATATTTAAGTGTGTGTCCATATTTGTGTGTGTGACGACACACCAGTAAGTAAGGATCTCTGTCTTTCTGTCTCTAATGATAAACTACCTGTAGCCAAGACATTAGAAGACCCACACACACACACACACACACACACACACACACACACACACACACACACACACTGCCTTGGTTTTTCTCTATATTCCTTCATTGTATTCCCTCTTTCCCGCTTCACTTCACCCCCTCCATCTCTCCAACTCCCACCTCGCCCTCTCTCTTGTAATCACATGTGAGTAATACACATTGTCACCACTGAGCAAAGTCACTACTCCTCCTCTCTTTTTTGCACTCACAACACATACACACTGTATAAACACACATGCACACATACTGTACATTGCACACATCGCCTACTTTGCTATAGGCGCCACATTTGGCTCTCTGCACCAATAAACCTTATGGTCTGTGCAGCAATGCCTAATACAGTACAATATATACTGTAAGCCTTTTATTGAGCCTCCTGCTGCTCAGCGCAAACATATGAACTGAAGCTAACCGAAATACACATTAACTGAATGACTAACATGATCAACTAGCTATGGGACCTATTGTGCTTGGAGGTTTTTACAGCATTTGTGTAGGTTTCCTCTCAGAGCTCTGCTGTAATGATATCAAGTCAGTGTGGGTATCTGTTACAGAACCCTCACAGGCTTAAAAAGCTGTTGCAGTCCAAGAGGATAAATGCATTCAGGGTTTTTTCCAGAAAATTGATTAGCAGAGTTGGTAAGTTAAAATATATAAATGGTAATTCCACTCATTAAAACATTGCTCTACAGCATCACTAGTGGTACCATACTAACTTAAATCTGGTGTTTGGCCAACAGGGCTGATTGAGCTGTTTACCATATCATTTCCCGACTGGAGAAAAATCAGGTGTTCTGTTTTTGCTGCTTTTATTAATTACATGAAAGCATGTGTATTATGTCCAAGCCTGATCAATCACTGTCATCTGCTGAGCTGAGTCTGACAGATCCTGATGGCATCTCATCTTCCGTGATCAGTTTAACCGAGGAAGTCTAAACAATAGCTTCGTTAAATATATTGCCTTAGTGGTGTGAAGTACCGCCTCTGCTTTTTTTCTGCCCTGCGGGTTCAGGTTTTATTTTATAGAAGTATATTAATTTCCTCTTACATTAGCGAGGACTGTCATTAATTCAGTGGAGGCGGTCCACCCCTGACAGCTACAGGAAAGCCTGGATTACAGTGAGCATTTCCAATTCTGTGTTTGAGTGTAATGTGAATTCTTCAGTCTAAAAGTAGTGTGTGCTCACACTCATTTTACATTCAGTACTGCTTTACCTATTGTATAACACACAAAATAATTATATCTGCAAACCCTTGTATCCTCTGGGATGTCAAACAAATTAAAGCCACATTATTTTCTTTTACATACCATTGACTTGGCTTGTACTGTAACCACCTGTAGATGAATTCATATCTTTGCATTCCTGCTTATAATGGTTTTACCTGTAAATGTAATTTGCAAATAGAGTAGGAATTGCCTCAGGTGTATTGGAGCCTTTGATGAGGACAAGCCGGTAGTTAAAAAAAGCCTTTTCCATAAGTTAAAATGAGTTAATCATTCCAATTGCACCAGAATTGTTGAAGTTAAAATGTTATTTTAGACCCTCAGTGGAGGCACAGGCTGTGCACAATGTGCCTGCAGGGATTAGTATTGTTACTCTACGAACTGAGACTCCCTGGCTAGCCCTGATCTAGTGTGTCTTGTTGCAGCTCTGCCAGTTTTTCTGCCAGGCACTTTAATCAGCTCCTCATTGCTGCATGAATTCTCTATGTAGGCCTGGCCTCCCTCCCCTTGTGCCTGGCAGCCTGTTATTTTTCCCTGCCACATCCACAGCACATCGACCTGTAAGTGTCATTTAACTATCAACACACAGGGCTCCCCAGAGCTTTTTTGTTATTAAAAAATGGGACACGCTCCCCTCGCCACCAGGGTGCCACATGTTTTTGTGTATGTGTGTGTGTGTGTGTGTGTGTGTGTGTGTGTTGATGTTCATTTTGGCTACAGAGAGACAGTGCTATTACTAAGAGTAACCCTGTGTTCCCCTGGAGGAATCGGTGAATCGAGAATTATTTGTGTGTCTCTCAGTGTGTATGTGCATGCCTGTGTGTAAGCGCATCTTTTAGAGCTCTAAGAAATAGGTGTGCTTATTCTTGCATGCATTACTTGGTGTGTGTGTGTGTGTGTGTGTGTGTGTGTGTGTGTGTGTGTGTGTGTGTTCTTGTTATACGTGGGCTGAATGCTGCAAAAAGCGCAGACTGCAAGAGAAATACAGCCCTGGAAATCTTGTTTTTCCTCATTGCTGTACATCAGGTCTCAAATTCACTCTTTTTTTATTAAATATTTTGCTTGTGAATTTTTCATACCTCAGCCCAGATAAGCAGGATGATTACCTACTTACATGCATTCGATTTACCAGCTCATATGAAAGCCCCCTGGGTGATAAGTTACTGTTGCCTTGTTGCAGGAGAGACCAACCTGCACCTGAGTTTGTGTGTAGCTGTTTGCAACTCCATTTTATATCAGTTTATTTTATCATTTTTCTTGAGTGTAGAATGAAAAGTGTTTATATGAGTGAATCATTAAAGTGACAAATAGAAATGTCTCTGACACAGCTGACTGCCATAGTTGGCTTTGTATTTCAGCCCTGCAACTGGAGCAAAATGAGCTGTCAGATACCGTATATAGTCTACCGTATATGTGTGTCTGTGTGTACACATTTCATATTTGATCAAAATTAAGCTGTCAGAGATGTGCATGTCTTTTGCCGTGCATACTTTTGATCGATGTTGAGCAGCCGTGAGAGTGTGTGTGTGTGTGTGTGTGTGCGTGCATGCACAGCCCTCCAGTGCCATTTTTTAGAAGGCACACTAACAGGCTTTAGCCTCGCCTAAAACTGTGCCATATTAGTATTTATATATTCAACTTCATTTTCCACTCGTTTACACGCAAGCACATAGGTACGCAAACAGTATATAAACACACACACACACACACACACACACACACACACACACACACACACACACACACACACACACACACACGAACGCTTTATTTATTTGTGGGAGTTTTTAAGCTAATTAGTTTGAATCCAAGGGAAAACAGTAATTGCCTCCCAAGAGTAAAGGGGGATGACAAAGGGAAAGAGAGGACGGAGGCCTAATGTGAGAGAAAGAAACTGCAAAAGAGTGAGGAAAAAGTTGTGGAGTGGGAGGGGCTTTGCATGTTTTGACATGTACTGTGTACATGTACACATGCGCCCATGCATGTGTCAAGAGAGTGTGACAGATCACACTCACACATCACCTTGTTGTGTGTGTGTGGAAGTGCACGTCAATCCACTCTTGCTTAGCTAATGGTGTGTTTAGCTAATGGAAGTGTGGGCGGTGACTGTCACCAACAATACTGTATAATTTGAGTGACGGAGAGGGTGACGGAGCAACATGACAAAGATGGGCAGAGACGCAGAGAGAGACAGAAAGAGGCAAAGCTGTGTAAAAACTGAAAGATGTTTAAGGAGATACAGTAAGACAGGTAGAGATGCCGAAAGACACACAGTGACAAAGTTAGACAAACACGACAGAGAGATGCAAGAAAGCCCAGTGGCAAAATGATACAGAGATTGAAAGATAGGAGGAAAGACAGAGGGAGGAATGAAATTCAGACAGAAAAGATGAAGATGATGAAAAATAGGGGGGGCATGCAATCAATCATTCTATTAATCTCAATCCTTCCCCCATCTTTCTTTGAATGTAATTCTGACTCACTGTCTTCTTCCCCCAACTGACACATATTGTTTCTTCATTTTTTTCTGGTACCTCTCCTTTCTTCTATTCTGTTCTATTCAGTGGTGAAAAATATAAACAATTACTTATTACTTACTGAAGAAAATAATGACTCTCTTAAC
Source organism: Maccullochella peelii (assembly GCA_002120245.1). Classification (NCBI taxonomy): domain Eukaryota; kingdom Metazoa; phylum Chordata; class Actinopteri; order Centrarchiformes; family Percichthyidae; genus Maccullochella; species Maccullochella peelii. The sequence goes on from LKNJ01000442.1 coordinate 209,116, forward strand.
AAGAGAAGTACATTACTGTAAAATTACTTTCCATTACTCAACCCAGCTCCATCAAATATTCCTTTTAACAACTCCAAAGGCCAACTCCAAAGAAGCCAGTTTACGGTTTGCAGGTATTTACTGACCTTCAACAGCTAGCTTAACCCCAATGACTGCACGCAGCACTCCAGAAGTCCGGTCTTCACAGTGAAACTGCAGGTTCATACACATTCCAGCAAAACTCAGGTGTTTCATCAATGTATGCTTACAAAACACGCACAGTAAACAAGACAACTTTGGAGTTGCTGGAAGACATATTCCTCCTCTTTTAGTGGAAGCTAGCAACCTCCCACCACTTACAACCCCTTCGGTAAGGGGTTGTAAGTGGCAAGCTGACCCCCAAAGTGTTGTGTTACTGGGATTAGTAACTGTAATGTAATTACTAAAAGTGTTACTGCTCAACACAGGTTCTGTTCAGTTCAGTTTGTAGTTTAGTCCAGTTAGTGCTATTGTGGTGTTGACACATGATAAACAAACAGAATAAAAACCATCAATTAGAAAAAATAACAGTGATAGCAGTAAGTAAAGGCAGCTGGTCAAATGTGGTTCTATTGTATTCTATTCTATCCTGGACTCCAGATGTTGCCACGCCTTCCTTTGTCCTCCTCCCCTTCTCTCAAAATCAAAGCATGGTAATGACAATGAAAGATTATGATACAATGATTTAACAAAATACAAGTGGATTATGTGTTCGACAGTACAGTTCTACAGTGAGATCCACCATCTGCCACAGTGCCACACACTGAAAGCTTCATCTCGGTTTGCACTTGGAGAACAGACATCTCTTTGTGCTGTAAAGCATGTTCCCTTTTTGCAGTAAAGTAGTGCTGCAGATTTGCAAAATCAGACCTGATGGTTCAGAGGTAAGACCGGCTTTAGAAACTGGTAGAGGCTTTTCTTTCTTTCTTTCTTGTTCAAATGATGCATTCGTAGTACCTTTAGACTACCCTAAACAAGGGTTAAAGAGATATTCCTGCTCGTTTTTCTCCTGCAGGGTGACAGGAGTAGACAAATCTAACTCTTAGCCATGCAGTACTTTTATCTTCTCTATCTCCTCCACTGTAACTCTCCTCTATCGCTCTCTAATAACTCTGTAATATCTCTCTGTGTTTTCTTTTGGAGCTGCAGTGGTTTGCAATATAGCAAATTGTCTATGTGAGTTGCTGTGTGTTTCCATCAGTTGTTGCTCTCCTGGTCCTTGTATGTTTCAAGACCATTAGTCACATTGTCACGCGGTCACCGCAGGTCATGACAGAGTGCAGCTTGGGCTTGTTTACTCCTTGGTGCTCTGAGCTCATCTGTTCATCTCTCTGTTTCTCCGTTTCTCTCTCCACTTAGCTATCGGACTTTCTGTTTGGATGTCTGATTACCTTGCTCATTCTCTGTATTGTATCTAGTTAGATATACTTTGTATGGCTACAAGTCTACATACTATATGTACATATTCCTTAATTGAAATATCTTTATTGGCTGGGAAGTATTGCCAAAGCAATGAAGTATATAAAACAATCAATGTAAATAAACAAAGTTAATGAACACTATGTTTATCACTCTCTGATTTTCTCTTTATTCATTTACTCTCTCTAACTCACCTCTTCCCACTCTCCCTATCTGTTTCACCTCAGTTCAAATCAATTCAAGATGCTTTATTGGCATGATCAAATCCTTCTCTCGTTGCCAAAGAACAAGTGCAAATCACATTACCAGTGCATCTCAGTTTAGATTAAACAAATAAGCAAGCACACCTTTACAAATCATGCAAATATATAAGGCTATATTTGCCTCATATGTTTTCTCTTGAAGTTATAAATCTGTGAAAACAGGTCATAGATATATAGTTACTTTTTCTTTTAGTAATCTTCAGTAATTAGTAATTTTCTAAAACAGCTGGACACTGGTAGTTTTTAGCAAACATTATACAAACAAGAGTAAATGATACATTTGGTAATGTTCAGCTGTTGATTAATACATATTTGGTGCCTGACTGACTGTTAATGTGTTATTGACTCAAAATAAACTAGTGCCCATCTTCATGGTAGTGAAGTAACATGTCACCCAGTGCAACAGTGTGGCTCACTGATGTGTGAAAAATATAGAATGTCACCAGCCTTATCCTTCTATCACCACTGTTTATCGCCCACCACTTCTCTTTCTCTGTCTGTCTCACCTCAGTTCAAATCAATTCAAGACTGTTTATTGGTACGATCAAATCCTTCTCACATCGCTAAAGCACATGTGCAAATCACATTACCGATACATCTCAATTTAGATTATATAAACAAGTGAGCTCATCATAACAAACTATACAAATATATGATATACAGCTATATTATTAATCTGTTTACCCATTGTTTTGAGTATTAGGTAGATTCCCTGACCTTCATCCAGAAGGATGACAGTTTATTGATCCTTGTGGGGAAATTGTGTGTTTATACCAACATTAATTAGACATCGTGAGTGGGAGGTATGGGGTAGAAAGACTACATGTTGCTAATTTAGAGTAAGATGTCACTTGGAAATGTTGATAACAGTTCCAGCTGTTTACATGAACGTGGATTGCAAAAGTCCAATATATATAAATATAAAAATGAAATGCTCTCCATCTGTTTAGCCCATTTCTTCCTCTCTCTGACTTCTATGCTGTCCCTTTTTACCCGTGTGTCCGTCAGACTCTGTGTCTTCTGTGATGCTCTTTAACTGTATTATAAAGCCATTTTCCTACAGTAGCCGCTCTGTCTCTGAGCCTCCCCCTGTACCCACTCTCTCCCCTCCTACCGGTTCAAATCAATGAAACTGCACAGGCCCTTCCTCTCCCCCTGACTCTCTGAATACTGTTCCCTCTCTCGTTCTCTGAATACTTTCCCCTCCCGCTGCGTTTTCTCCCTCTCTGTCTGTCTCTCTCTCTTTGAATACTCTCGCCCCCATCTCTCTGTCAGTCTGCCTGTCTGTCTCTCGCTGCCTCTCTGTCTGTCATCGCTGCTGGACAGTTAGTCTGTTTTCATAAAACTTTCTCTGTCCTCCGCTGGCTGGATTTTAAAATGTCAGATGAGGACCAGAGAGCAGTGATTTTTTTTTTTTTTTTCCCTTTGACATACACAATGTCCCTCTCTCTGTCTCTCACAAACACACACAGATGCAGGGGAGTTAGTACACACGCACACACATACAGACTCAAACATTAATGAATGCTTCCTCCATTTCTCCACGCATACACATACATGCACACACTTCTTCACATCCTCCCTTGCTCACACACATACATTTGGTGACTCATACTAATAAGTAACGCTCTGTCTTTTATGCAAACACACACATTTGGTTCTCAGAAAGACAGCAAAACACTCTTACAATATATACACATATACACAGTGTAGTGACTGGTGATGCCGTCTAATTTTTACCCCGTTGACATGCCACATGTATGCTTGCCAGTAATGAAGCCTGTGAACAGTTCTGCTCTTCAACAGCACAGCCAATTACAGCAGGCATCCTGAGTACCGCTTTTAAATTCTCCAGAGCGGAGGATGTGAACAGACAGACTCGTACGACAGCCATGTTCTGTCATACTTTCACATCATTTTAACTTTGCTGTTTCTCCAGCAGAACATGGGGAATGGGGAGGTGACTTTGCCATATTGTTGATGCTGGCATGCCATTTGTTGTGGAGTGGAGGAAGCAAATTGGTGATGCTAATCTCAGTTATGGAGAATTTGTTTAATTGGAAATCCTCATGATGAAAAAAGAAAAGAAATGAGGGGAAACAAGCGAGTGCTTTTGTGTCTGGTTAACCACTCAAAAGATTTTTCAACATTACGGATCTGAAAAAGAAGTTTAATTTCACAGCTACTTGGGGACGTCTTTCTGAATGTTGGTGTGTGCAGGAGTGTAAATAGCATTGGTTTTGTGTTACGCGCATGTTTCTCTGTCCTACTGATGCAATGTATGTGTATTTCTCTTGGCTGTGTCTCTGGATTCTCAGTAGGGATGTGTGCATGTATGTGTCTGTTTGTGCACACATGTCTGTATGTTTCTTGTTATAGACTGTCAATACATGTGTGTGCGCATTGTTTAATGCGATGCAGTGTCAATAGCGACGTGTGTGTGCACAAGTGTTTAGCAGCAGCTGTGTTTGTCTGCAAAGGAAATGGATGGAAAGCTCTTTGTCCATTTGCAAATGGGCTGCAAGTGTGACTCTTATTCAGAGAAGGAATGAAAGACTTACAGTTGCAGCTTCTTTCAGATGGGTGTTAGGAATAGAGAGGGATGGGAAATGATGGAAAAAAAATGTTTACACATGAGAGAAACAGAGAAGGAGGAGGTAAAAGTGCAATTTGACAAAGTAAAAGCAATCTGTTTTCACAACAGCAGCTAAAGAAGGATGAGGAGAGGGGAAAAGGGAATGCCATTCTGACTGAAATTATTATGGCAATGGACAGAAAGAGGAAAAAAGAAAAAGAGTGATGAGCAGAGATTGAGTTGAGAGGTTAAATGACAAAAATGCTGGGTGAAAGGGTGACACAAGAGAGAAACACACAGAGAGAGAGAGAGAGAGAGAGAGAGAGAGAAGCGGACAGGTTCATGCCAGTTTCTCCGCCATTGTCAAAGTCAAATGCCGCAGGTTGCTCGAGGAACATGCAAATGAAATGCAAATGAGCGGAACCTCGGGCGGAGAGGGGCGGTTTTCAGGTTGACGTTGTCATGGAAATGCCCAGCGACACAAACAAGCACACGTGTGTGTGTTTGTGTGCAGGCATGTGGCTGGATGGATGGATTGGTCAAAGGGTGAGAGAGGGATCTAAAAGAGGGGTGGACAGACGGTTAATGAAGATGAAAGAGTGAGAGACTGTTTACCTCCAGAGTTAAAGAGGGAAAGGACAGAGAACTGCATCTGGCCAATAATGCAAAATACTGGAGAATCCTGGAATAAATTTAATAGAGGTAAACTGAATAATAGGCAAGGGTAAACAATTGACGTTATTGGTGGAAAATGAGACAAGACAAGTGGAGAGGAGGGAAGTAATATGAAGCAGACAAGGCTGAGAGAAGAGTCTTTCTGTGTCGTCTGTTCATCATTCTCTTCTTCTCTGTCCTTCAGGTTATTCTTCCTCTTCTCCATTTATGCATCAGTTATTATCCTCCATTGTCTTTCCTTCTACACTTAGCGACCCTCAGCCATTCCTCTTTAGGCCTTGCACCATTAAGCAAGACAGGCACTGTAACCATTAAGTGAAACAAATGCATGCGCACTGGTAGCCATGTATAAATCCCATCAACAATCTCATCAGATTTTTTTCCCTCCTGGATCAGTCTTACAGCGATACTGCAGGCAGAATTGTTTCCCTGTGTGTTTCCTTCATATAAGGCCAAAGTATTATACTGACAACAACTCAACCAACCAGTCTGCAGGTTGTTCCTTTTACCTTTGATTGACAGCGTAAGCAGTGCAAAACTTTTCATTGTTCCAAATCATTTCCTCTTGGGAACGGAGCCAGAGTGAGTTCATAAAGTATGCAGTTTAAAGTGGAGATTCAACAGTGACTGCATCTTTATGTGCATATCAATATGATAGTGTATGCAGAGAAACAAACTCTTAATTACATTATGTGTAAGAAACCGATTGAGATCCCTAAAAAAAAATCATAAAATAAGTACAGGAGGGCAAAATGGAGGAGGTAATGAGAGTGCAGCAGCAAAGATGGACAAAGAAAAAAAAAGAGGTAGAGATAATGAAGAAGAAAAATCACATGGACTAGGGAGGGCAAATGAGAGAGAGAGAGAGAGAGACAGAACGACAGAAGGAGATAAACAGGCAGAGAGAGGGAGATAGTCGAGGATGCAGAGTGCACAGGAGGTATGGAAATGAGAGGAGAGAGATGGCAAAGTGAGGGAAGGAAGTAAAACGAGTGATGCGAAGAGGAGAGGGGGAGGACAGATGAGGGAGGGGAGCAGTCGTGCAGGGAAGGGCTGTGAGGCGAGGGAGAGGGCTAACAGAGGGCCGTGTTTTACAAATTGCCATTTGAGAGGAGCCAACGGAGGGATGGGGGGGGGGGGGGGGGGTACAACAACCGCAGACCGGCTACAGATTGCACACAGCGAGAGATGTACTCAAGCACCTCCAAACACTACATCATGCACACATGGGTGAATGCACACACACACACTCACACACACACAAATGATTCAGATACAGGTAGACAGATACACACAAACATGATTTGATGGGTAAATTGGAGTAGCACACTCATCGCTGTATCTGTGAACTCATCCTTACCTTTCATTGATTAGCATTATTCACTGACCCCTAAACGCACATCTCAACTCTAAAGTGACTGCAGGACATTCTCTTAACCTTTAGCCCTGAACTAACTTTAAAGTCACCTGGAAATAAAAGTGGATTTTTGCCTTGCATGCTAACGCTGCTTTCATAAGACTTGCAGGTGTCTCAGATTTTTTTCTGAACTCAACCTTAGCCCTAACCCCAACCACTCATCTTTGCGACACAAAATTATATCCTAACCAATGCCCTGACCCAAACACAGAGGGCAGGAAATTGTATTTGTAGGGAAAACAGATTTCAACATAAAAACGGAAATATTTACATCTTTACTTTTGGGTTTTTTTGTATGTTAGGCTGATAAAATGCCATCTTACCTTTTTTTTGGAACTGTCAGCTGCATCATATAAAACCTGAAATTTCACTTTCAAAGAGGCAAGAGTAGAAACATGGTAACATGGTGTCCTGATCTGGCTTTCCGAAGCTTCATTTGAATGCGTGATTGATGAAGAAATGACACAATGGGGGGCAAAAAGCTCCTTGCTCCTTTTGTACATGCAGAATTTCATAGTGTGCCGGCAGCGTCAAGGACTCCTGCGCCATGTGATTGGATAGTTTGTCACCATTGTAATAATGGCCACTTCCTTAAACGAGAAAGAAATGAGACACTATCATGTCTAAGTGACTCATTTACATAAATATGAAATTGTTCTTTTATTTATATTTATTTCTATTCTCATCCATGCGTGAAATGACAGCAGTCTTTTCAGAGGGTGGAAGAGGTTCACCATCTCTTCACTCTTAATCATTTCTCTGTCTTCAAGGTTTAAATTTAGGGTGAGGTGTGACATACAGTGCCTTATTTTGTCAAGACACAACTGTCAACAGTGTTGAGTGTCAGGACTGCTGAGGCGTGAGTACATTTCTTCCAAATACACAAATGAGTGGCTTGAATATATTTATTTTAATGTGCGAGAAGGCAATTTCATGCAAAGTTTTGATATTTTGTATTTTTCTGTGCTCATTCCTGCCTTATGTGCAGCCCCAACATCCGTTTCAGCTCAAACTGCAGTGAATTACTTATTGTTATACTGTTCCCTTTTCACTGAAAACATAACTTTGTACACATAACCTAGTACTTCTAACCTAAAGCCAAAACCCGAGTGAAACATTTGAATAAATCATTTTGCAAAAAGTTCTTCTTGCTCTGCATGTGAGTATAGTACAGAAGAACAACACTCATACACAGTCAAAGACACTCTCACTCTCTCTGTCCCACTCTGTTAAGCCCTCCAAACCCACCAGGCGCTCACTCTGGAGCGTAGCCTTCCAGAGGCCCTGCTGACACTCTATTCTCTTGGCCCTTATCCCTCCTCTTCCAGCTCCACGCTCCAGCGACACAGGACATCATAAAAGTCCCATCAGCGCAGCACCACCTTTCTTCCCCACCCACTGTCCTTCTCTCCCGTCTCACTGCCTCACTGCTCCCCTCCAGTTCACTCTGGCCATCAGCAGCAAACGAGGATGGAGACTGAAAACATAACGGGAAAAATGCCCACCTCCCCGGCAATTTTACACTAATTACACTTTAGATGAAGAAACGGTTTATTGAGCTCAAGTTGATTTGTCAGGCCACATTAAATAGTGAAAGTGGTAATCCCTGAGTTTATTATATACGTAGTTATTGATATTTTTGGTCCTTTTTTTGGCCTATTAACACTATATTTATATTTATGTCAAGGAATACGTTTGCATTGTCGGTGCTATACTACGTTTTTGGACCCCCAACTGTGGGGCAGTGTGTACATATCTGTCTAGTAGAGCAAATGATACAAATAAAATGAAGACCCGCTCAAAAAAACATAGCTCCAAAGCACCACCAAATACTCCACAGGTTACTTTTATGTTTTTGCAAGAGGCGCCATTTTATTTGTTCAGCCAAAGAAATTAATGCCACCCCAACAATTTCAGCCACCTGTCAATAGTTTTTACATGGATGATATGCAGATGAGACACTGCTAAAATTCATTAGAACCATATCAGCTGTGGTACAGGACTGTGTAGCTGTTAATAAGGATTGGATAACCAATAGTTCCTTGCAGCTATCTGAAAAAAACACAAGTATTTATTTAAGGCAGCATGGAGCCTAACTATTGATTAATTCCAAATAATGTTGTTTTTGTAGTATAACGTTTAACTATGAACAGCAAGTCAATTCTGTCCTCCACTCCTGCTTTTTCCATCCTAGAAATATTTCCAAATTACAGCCTATTGTGCTTCAAAACAACTACTAGAATTGATTATATATGCTTTGGCCTCTCTTGGCTGACGGCGCTGCAGAAATTACAGCTCGTTCGGAATGCCACAGCAAGACTTTTTATGTAGCATCAGCCGCAGGGCACATGTCACCCCTATTCTTGATTTTGCGTCACTGAATGCTGGTGAAATGCAATGTTGATTTCAAGATTCTGTTTAAAACCTGTAAGTCTGTCTGCAATCAAGCCCCTGCTTATTTTTGTGAACATTTGACCCTGTACCTTACAAACATAGCCTACCTTTGCTGTTGTGGCCCTCAGGGTCTGCAGTAGCCTTCTTATTGCCTTTAGGTTGGTAAGACTGTTTTTAAAGTGTGTCTGAGCACCTATTATTTACAAAGAGACTTTTATTGATGACTGTGCTTTACTGTGTGAAGTCTGTCTCTGTCATTTGTTTTGCTTTATTGACTTTAGAGGCACTTTGTGACGCTCGCTATAGAAAGGTACACAGATACATTTTACCTTTAATGGAACCTTACCTATAACAGCAAATGTAAACCTTTCTTTATGAAATGCTTGTAGTTTCATCAATAAGTAAGGGCAGCAAAACAGACTTTTATTTATTTGAAAACACACACACACACGCACATTGTGTATGGCTCTCAAGGTTGACAAGTTAGATAAAAGCTTTTGGTAAAAATAACACCACCTTCTTCTGCTTTTTTCACTCTCACTGTGTTATCTGCATTGATTATATTTTTCAAACCTGATCCATGTTTCAGACATTGCTTCATTCCCTCAATATATAGCCTGTTTATTCACCTTGAGAGAGTTTTAAATGTAGCTTCACTTTGGCCTCATACACAATGAGATCATAGCCACCATTGAGTGGAATTGCCCGTTTGAAGGGAGGAATGTGGTGTTGCATTATTTGGTGTGTCATTCAGGTAGTGTGAGAACTGTGTCACACTGTTCTCTCTCATACTTTGACAAGGGCCTTCACCATTCTGCTCTGTCAATATAGGGCAGATCCACTGGGGGACCGGGCTGAATACATGAGCCATTTGGAGGAGAGCCTTTTCATGCACTGACTGTCTCTGGGGTTTTCTGAATTCTGTTTGTGTCACAGAGACGTGTGTGTGTGTGTGTGTGTGTGTGTGTGAGAGTGATGATAGGCTGACGTAACGAGGCCCAATGATTAGAATAAACAGGAGGTTGGCCTGACTGTCAAATCAGCTTTGATTAATGGACAGGAGCTCTATTGTTGCTGTTGTGGTCAGTGATAGTGGTGTGTATACTGAATGTGTGTGTATGTGTGCAGAAGTGATGTGTAAGTAAACGTGTCAGGTAGTGTATTTTTTCTTTGCCACCTGCCACAGTTAAGCACTGTTTTATTTTCTTCTTTCTCCTTCCTTTGTGCTTTTCCTCTTCCTCTATCTCCTCCAGTTTATCTCTGACATATGTGCAAAGTTCATTATTTTTATCTGGAAATGTATAGGTGTTATTATTAACAAATCTTGGTGAAAATTGGAGACCATTTGCAGCTCTGGGTTTTAACAGTTGATTGTTCTTTTTAACTTATCCAGACCATGGATTGAGTGATAGTCAGGCTGACTGTGTACAGGCCCAGGGGCCCAGTGGGGCAGGGGACCCATATAAGCCAGAGTATGGCATTTATTTAGTCTCAAAAGCTGTGCACAAAACCAGGCGTGTGCACGTGATACAAGCACACAGAACAGTATCCGTGAGCGGAAAAGCATCCTCGTGAGGGAGCATTTCTGCTCTGCGTGCACAAATGCGGTCCCATGAGCACGGGGCTGTGACGGACGCGAGCTCGACCCTCCCTACGCGCTCGCAACTGTTCAACACTCGCTCGTTCGTCAAGTTGGCCTTTGAGACTTTGGAGGCGGGGATGGAATAGACAGTTGCTGATGTCTCCCCTCCTTTGATTGGTCACTTTGAATACTGACCATGGCCTTTGATTGGCTGCTTGGTTTGATCACTGACACAGTCGCAAGTAAGTCTTACATTAAGTTATAACCTAGCCTGAGTAGTGGGGCTACAAACTAGTGAGAGTACAAAAACGTGAAACTATGTTTCATTTGCATGCACCCTTTGAACAGATTAACGTTGGGTGACCAGTCAAAGGAGGGAAGACATCAGCCACCCTCTATTCCATCCCCGCCTCCAAAGTCTCAAAAGTCAATTTGAAGAGTGAGCGAGTGTTGAGCAGCTGCGAGTGCACAGGGAGGGTCGGCACAGCCCCTGTGCTCACAGGACAGCATTTGTTCACACGGAGCAGAAATGCTCCCTCGCGAGGATGCTTTTCCACTCACGGATAAGCCTACTGTTCTGTGCACTTGTCTCACGTGCACCTGGTTTTTATGTGCACGTGTTTTGAGACTAATTAAACGCCATACCAGAGCTGTGTGAATTGACATTAAGATTTCACATTGCAGAGTGAAAAAGCAAAAAGTCTTTCTGACAAACTGAAGAAATAATCCAAATATTCTCTTTGAAGTCGCCAAAAGAAAGAATCCATTGTGACACCTTCAAAGGGTTAGTGTGTGTTTGTCCCCTCAGGTTTTCTGTAGGATGGTTACAGTAGGTCCTCTGCTCTGCAATATGGGCAGATGGATTCTGCAAGAAGAAATAAAAAAGTCTACACCTGTGTGGTCACTTGACCACCAAAGTTAGGAAGGGGGGCCTTTTACGCATCTATACCCAGGGGACCATCATCTCATAATCCGTCCGGGACTTAGAGGGACTCTGGTGCATAATCAGCAGCTCATTTGCATTTTATCCCCATTTGTCTCTTCACTTTCTATTACCGGAACATTCTCTGAGCTGTCTCCTCACAAAAGAATCTCATTTACTGTAAACAGCAGTGATCAGCGTCTTCGTGCTGCAGGACCTACAACAACTTTTGTGAATGCGTGGGGTTCTAAAATCAGCGTGCACTTTTTTGTTTCTTTGAGAAAATCTGGGTATTTTTTGGTAAATTTGGTAAAAAACTGAAGACAATGAGCATTACACATATCTGACTTTCTTATGTTGGTGTGTAAAATTATGAGACTACAGAGGTGATAAACTTAATAGAGGCTCAGAGTATTAATGTGGACAAACAACTCTGTTTACTGTGTTGTTTAATGGTCACCATATTAGCTGAGTGCTATTATGTCAGCCTGTGTGGGTCAGCAGGAGAGGAGAGGGGTGGGAAAAGGGAGATTATGGTACTTATTTGGCCCCCATTGTCATTTTCAAATTTGGTAGATAAGTATGGGAAGAGGGAGACAATGGAGGAGGGAAAAGATGAAAAAAAAAAAACGAGAACGCTTTTGTCTGCTGTTATTTTACAGCTCACAGTGACCTCAGTGTTTGACAAGCAAGATGAGAGGGAGGGAAAGAAAGATGAGCAGGCGACAGACGTGACAGATGATGCAGCTGCGTACTGTACATGGTAAATAATCCCAGCAGAGGGAGACGAGTGAAGGGGGGGGGCAGCGGTCAGGAATAATGGAAAGGATGATGAGGAGAGAGGAGGAGTGGAATGTGAAAATGAAGCAGTAGCCTACTCTGCACATGAACACAGAGAAACATCCCAGGATGACATTTAAACATGTTTTTTTCTTTAGGGAATAAATTGCATGTAATTATTTAGATTTTCAATTTCTAGTAATCAAATTTTCCTTCCAGTTTTTTTATTCTTCCCACACATACATTCTCACACACACATATTTGCATGAATATTTCGTTACATTTGCCCTCTCTCACATACTTGCAAACTCACATACTCGTGCGCACATACATACAAAGGCGCCTTTATCCTCCCTGCCTCCCTTTGTGTGAGTCCTGGTGAATAAACAATAACTCATCTTTGTGACAGTAAAAGTTGACACTCCACCCTTCCCATGAGCATAAATTCACGATGAATGACCCTCAACACAATGATGGAGCAACACACACTCGGCCCGTCCCTCCTCTCCTTCCCCTAACTGTATCTCTGCCACCACTCAGACTCCCCCCAACCCTTGTTTCATCGCTGTCTCCCTTCCTGCAGTTAAATTCAAATCGTGCAGGCTGCTTGATGAATCCATTGTTACCAAAGTACTTCACAGAGAGAGCTAAATGCGGGCTGAATTAATGGGGGCTCAGGACCAAATAGCTTTCAAAAGGCAGCTCCTCTTCAGCTTTTCTCATTGCTCATGTTCATCCCTCACTCCTCTTTTTGCTTTGTTTCTTGTATATTTTGTCTCCTGCTCGCTCAGGTTTTTTTTGCGCTTCCCCTCAGGGCTTAGATAAATACTCTTTCTACCTCTTCCTCCTCTCCGATGAAGATTCCCTCCATCTCTCTCTGATGCCTTTCATCTTTTCTTGTTTCTGTGTTTTTATCTGTCACGTTGCATATATCTCCTGCTTCCTCCCTCTCTCTGTCTCTTGCTACCTCTTTGTTTTCCCTTTCTCATTCTGTCATCACAAATTACCTGTCCTCTCAGTCTCTCCTTCTCAGCGCAGCACTCTCTCCATTTATATGTCTCCCTCGTCAACCTCCATCTCCCATTTTTTTCTTTTCTTCTCCCCCTCATCTTTCCCTCTTTCACTCCTCCATGAGGAGCAGGGTGTCTACAGTCCTCCATGGTGTGTTTGGTGTCATGGTGAAGCTTGTCTTGTCACTGCAGGCAGCTGTCATCACCGTTGGCCTTTAAGGAGCACACACACACACACACACACGCACGCACACATGCACACTTGCATGCACACACACAAATATGCTGACTCGAAGCAGCAGGGGATTGATCTTCTAGGGACAATTTTGGTCTACTGTAAGGGCTGTGACATCATCAAAGTGCTCTCTTGAATGCAGTAAGCTTGTGTTTTGTTTTTGTTTTTTGTGTGTGTGTGTGTGTGTGTGTGTGTGTGTGTGTGTGTGTGTGTGAGGGTATGTCCGTGCTATGACTCCACACAGGGATATTAGCTATTTTAATTTGCATTTGTCTGCTCCCTGCGTGTGCATGAGTATATGTCCCCATGCTCTAACATATTGTCACAGCCACTACCTCATCTGTGTGTGGCTATAATTTTTGTGTGTGTGTCCCTGTGCTCCAATATTACACAGGAGCTATCACTTTGAATTTTAGTTCCTCTTTGTATGTGTGTGTGTGTGTGTGTGTGTGTGTGCATCCTATTTAGCTCTTCTCCTCTCCTGTCCTCTCTTTGAACTCTGCTCCAGTGTTCACCCCAACAACTGCTGGACACAAGGACCATACCAATCTGATTCTAGGAACATACACGCACACACACACAAGGCACAAGTCAGTTTCAGTTCTTAATGATTTTCACCAAAAAAAAACAACAACAAAAAAAAAAACATCCAGAGTTTTTTTGAAAGTATCACACCAGATCTGTTCAAACTGATTTTCAGTTGAATTTTATGCTCCCACGCACCAAAAAGTTGTGCTGTTTCAGAGGAAACAGTCTGCAGTAAAACAAGGTACTCCTGTGGCAAAGAATATGTTTCTGCTAATGGAGAAGTGAAACTGCAGAAGAGCTGTTGATTATGCTGCGGATCAGCCCTCTGAAAGCCCCTGGAAGTAATAAACAATAATATAATAAGAAAATAAAACATTTTGATGCTGCAAATGTGTTTTAATGAACCCATATTCATAGTTTTGCATTATTGATATTTTCTGGAAAAATTCATTTCATTTTCTTTGAAAAATAACAATGGAAAATAATGAGCCCTCAACAAGCAGTGTATAGACATGTGTTAGATGTGGACACTGCACATACAACAGCAAATACACACTGAGGCATCGGCACACGTGAGACAGAGAGAAGGACAGGGACGACGATGAAAGCCAGATAATTGCTTCATGTAGAGGAGATGAAACACAGGACCCAAAGAAAGATAGACGGAGAGAGAGAGAGATAGTGTAACGGATTATGAATACCCAGCAAGAAGCAGAATGTGACAAACGGATAAGAAATGGCATGATGCATGATGACATGAAGGACAGGGGGAGTGAAGGAGGGAGTGGCAGTGGGTGAAAAAGTATGGAGTCAAGGAGAGAAGGAGAGGCAGGAGGTGGGGGGAGCAGGAAGGGGATGTAGGGTATTGAACGAGAACAACGGAGAAAGAAAGAGGGGGAAGAGGGGGGGCCGGAGAGGAAGGTGGCTGGTGAAGCAATGAGGCAAAAAAGCACAGCACACCAGGGAGAGATAGAAATGATGGAAGGATCGCAGCTGAGGCGCAGGGGCAGACGGATAGACACACGGCAATAGAGGAGGGCAGAAGGAGGGATGGAGTGAGACAAAAAGCAGGAGATTTTCAGTGTTTCCTGCTGCCTGAAATGATCACTTGGTAACATAATAACATAGTGTTTGACAGATGCTTGTAGCCAGAGTATCTCACACTTGGAGCCCCTAACCCTTGAATTGTCTTTCTTTTAATGATATCCTCAGTGTTTCCTAGGTAAATTAAAGCTAACTGTAGCTTTTGATTATTTCAACTTTGTTTCTGACAAATCATGTTTTTTTTTCTCCATCAGTTTAGTATAGTGAAGGGCTCTAAATACTACAATACCCATGAGCCTCAGTCATCACACACTGGAGAAAAAGCCAGTCACTTTGTCATTGGAACTGGGAACAAAGCACCATAGTTGTCGAATTCATCCAACATTGACCCACAATCCAAAAGTGATCTGATTTAAACTGCTGAATGTATTATTACATTCTTAGGGTATTTAGCTTCCACTCATTGTAAGTTGTGCATGCAACATCATTTTTAGCGCAGTGACTGGCTGTTTCTCACCAAAATGCACATTGGCTTAGTAAACTTTTCTCCTTGCACATTTATGTATACATGTTTGTTGTTTGAGTTTCATGCCCATCCAAATTTTGGAGATGCGCCATGTACCAATCATTGTCTTTGCAGAAAAGGAAGAGGACTATGTCTGAAACCCTGGACGCCCAAAATAACTCTTTTTTTCACAACACAGGACCAGAGGATGAAAATTGGTGCAGTGTGGAATGAGAGAGAAATAGTCAGAACAGGTGTAAGACAGAGTAAGGCTGGCGGTATGCCAGAGGATTATCAGGCTGATTTACAGCAGATTTGCCCACCCGGACAATTGGATCAAAGGCTTGATCGGGACCAGTGGTCAGCCTACATTTATCTGGTAGAGTGAGGGGTTTTAAGATTCAATTTCAACTAACCCTGTGAACTTGCACTTTGGTCTGAGTTACCCCAATAATGTCAGACATGTCTGATAATTAAAACCCAACATCTGTACGGATCCTGACCAAATCCTGTACTGCACAGGGATCACAGAGTCAGTCCAACATCAGATCTGACAGTAAGGGAGCAGAGTTTATTATTGTGTGAGGTGAGGCTGAGCATGCTGAGTCTGATCCTCTGCCTCTGTTGTTGTTTCGATTGGGGTTTCATTGGATGAAGTGAGTTCTTGTGAGATTAGAGGTCAGAAGTCAGTGTCATATAAGGAGCAAGCGGGATCATCTCAGTTTTATTGTTAACGGATAATATTGTTGTTTGTTTAAGTTTGTGCCTCTCTTCTTCATATTTTTCCCAGTGGTGTTTTAACAGAGCTGGAGACAAAATAGTTCATTTTTCTGCCATCAGAAGAAGACATTTTTGTTGCCTATTTTACTCCTCTTGAAAAACAACTTGCACAGACTTGAAAATTGCCTAAGAGAGAAAAACCATGAAGCCTTGATTTGGTCTTGTTAGAGTTCTGTTTTATCATTATCTCATTGTGCCAGAGAGTCCCCAGGTTGAGTGCTTTCATATCACTGTGTTACATTGTGCTCCGCTCACTGTCAATCACCTGACAGCTACGAGAAGAAATTAAATTCTCTGGCGGGACATAATCCCTCTCAAAACATGTTGCATCACAAACACTGTCACAGCCATGTCTTGTTATTTGAGGCATCTTTGTTAGCCAAGATAGCAGCAAATTTCAAGCTAGATTTGACAAGATAATGTCTGGAAAATAGTGACAAAAAAAGAGAAAATGTCACGAAAATCTTAATTCTCTGCAATGCATTTCTTTTGGTGAAATATAAACTGCATAAATAGCTATAACCTGGCGTAAATGACACCAATAGTCATTTTTCAGTGAGTGGTACCTGATCTTTCTCTAATCCAGATCTTTCTATGAGCATACTGATAGAAAACAGAGTCCACAGTTACTATATGTATCTGATGCAGTATATTTTAAAAAAACAGGTTGGGTTTTAAAGTTACCGAGTGCCTCCTACACACAGAGAGAGGGTGAGAGAGAGCTGATGAGAATGCAGTTCGAGTGCTTTGACATCAATAACTGTGTCAAAAGAAGGTTTGTGCTGGTGACACTGACGCCTTATTGACTAACCCTCCACACCTCCCCTCCCCCCTCTCCTCTTGATCATAGTAGTTTGTCCCAGGGGAGCGGCTAACCTGATTGGCTGCTTTTCAGGGGCAGGCAACTCGGGCCCGGAAGTGAGCGCGTTTCCAGATAGATGGTTGCTAGGCGATAGATGTTAGCATGAGGAGCTGGGTGTGGAGAAAGGGCCAGCTGCAATGGATGATTGTGTTTAACTATGTCTATGTGTGATGCTGTGGGGNTTGTGTGTTTGCATGCACGAGTGCCTTTGCATGGTTTACTGTGGTGGTTCCTTCCAAAATAACTCCTTGATTGAACTGCACAATTGCACATGTATCAATTAAATGCCGTGTAAGTGTGTGTGTGTGTGTGTGTGTGTGTGTGTGTGTGTGTGTATGTCAGTGTGATAGCCTCCTGCGGGCAGAGCAATGTAATAACTATCATTACCAAACCATGGGCTGAAGCTCTCATTTCAGACTAAAAGGAAATTAAAGGAGGGCAGCCGTCATAGCAATCCTAGAACACTGTGTGTGTCTATCTGTGCGTGTATGTGTGTGAGCATGGTGTGCACTGGCAGATGAATAGATATAGAATACTTCAGTTATGAAGGCTTTCCCCAGGTCATGTAATAAAACTGGAACCCCTCCATCTATTTCACACACAGCTTGGAGTCTATAGTATGTATTGGTGTGCAGGCCCCACATAGTGACTTATTAGGCCTGTTTGTGACTGCTGCAGCTTAATTCAGTCCCCTGCTGGGAGTGTTGTTCTCTTCATTAGAATTATCAACAGGTGTAGCTACTGGGGCTAGATAAAACACTGCCTGATAGCAGCAGTGTAAGTCATGGTAGTTGGGATCTAATTCTTCTTCTTGTGGTTAGTCTCTCAAAGGTCTCAAATCCCCCAAGTTCCCTCAAGCTCGTTAACCAACCGTGCTGTTGATCAAGCTGAATGAAATGTGAAATCTGGATTTTTTTGAAAAGAGGTGAGAGGTTTATCAAATTTAGGCTGGTTAATTGCTGCGAGCTACTTCAGCTCATTTGGCGGATCCCTCTGCTGTGGCTTGGCAGACTCTCGATCCACTTTGAGTCGTCCAGGAGTAAATAGAGGGATGTGCAGGCGTGCGTGTTTGTGTGTTGAATTTACTCTGCACTGTGTTCTGAGAGGCACAGTGTGCTGTCGGCTCGTTAAAGCGATTTGAACAAGTATTTGCTTGTTAAAGGCAAACAGCGCCCAGCAGCCCGCTGTACAATAAACGTGGGAAAGAAAATCTCTTAGATGAATTGATGAAATTCAAAATTTAAATTTTAGCTTTTAGTCCTCTTGGCCCCGTATGTGAGTGTGTGATTGACAGCCCTTATAAAAGGTAGGGTGAAGTAGAAATTTGACAGCTTTTCACATGAATTTTCTCTTTTAACCAAAAATAATAATAATCAATCAAAAATCTAGTTGAAAAACAGTTGACAATTGAGACGAGAGCCTTTGTTAAGGTCTGCTAGTGCGTGTGTGTATAAATGTGTCCCTCTCTGCTAAAATTATGATTAATATATTGTGGATATTTCAACTTAATTATTCCTGCACAGTAGTCACTGATTGTTGTTTGTGTGTGTCTATGCGGCTGTATGTTCATTGCTTAGTCCAGTGCGAGAGAGCACTAATACTTAGGCTATTACGTATAAAAACAGTGGTGGTGCATTATAAATGAATAAACAGAGCCTGAGGGTAGTTAGAGCTGGAGGACATGAAGAAAAGAGGAGAGGAGAAGAGGCCTCATGAATAAAAATAGTGCTGTGTCAGAGGCAGTGATAGGTACCTTGAACATGCCAACTGGCTATAGTACTGATGTATGTGGGCAGTGTGGTGAGTGTTAGTGAAGGAGGGACAGAGAAAGAAAATATTTTTGCATTTGACCTTTAGCTTTCTGATGTCCGCAAAAGAAACAAACTTTGAACACAAAAAATGTCACCCTTTTTTCCTACTCAGAGGAACAAAAAAACTGAGAGACATAACAAAGCTTCAAAAACAACAAGAACAACAAAGGACTGAAACAAATCAAATCAAAACCCAAAAGACAGTTCATGTTCCTGGACTTGAGGCAGCAGTGGCAGAAAGACAGATGGCGAGAAAGAAAGCAAAGTTATAGCCTGAAGAAAAGTGATAAGCTTGTTCTGATCCAATAAATCATACTTGCTTTTTATATCAGTAAACATTACTTTAATCCGTCTACCAACCATTGTCTCTTAAACCACAATTAGTAGCCTCATCATGTGTCACAATTAGGGAGATAGTAATTTGTCAGCATTGATCATCATTTGTTTGATATGAACATTTAACTGTTATGTAGGAAGTTAAAATGTGGGTAGATGCTCAAGTACAACTTTATTTGTAGAGCACAATGTCATACAAAAGCAATTCAAACAGTAGAAAATAAGTTTAAACATATACAACATACACACACCGCCAACGACAAAAACATCCTACAGTGCATCCACCTTCCTGAGGGAATTAACAAACAAAAAAAAGAACGTTCTCCTTTCTCGCCATATAACCATAAACCATCCCCATAAAAATAATGAGTACAACACATATATAGCACTGTATATAGATCATAGATCAAGATGCTCTGACTAAAAAGATGTCAAATCTCTGGTTTCCTCACAATTCTGGAACTATTATTTTTCTGACAATCCAGTAAAATAAGAAAAGAAATCTTTTTTTAAAAAAAGATATTCAAATTGATAAGAAGAGATAGCAGTAGGCAGAGAAAAAGAGACAGACAAAAAAGGAAACGCAAAGAAGTAAAATGAGGTGGACTGCTGTCAGAGTCACCTTGTTGGAACAGGAAGTGAGTGTCCCAGTGAGGGATGTTTGGTACAAGTCAGACTAAAGAGAGCAGGATGGGGTTGGAGATAGAGAAGACAGACTGATGAAAGAGGAGGAGCGGTTAGAGAAGAGCTCTGGCAGATTGTCATTAAGGACAGTTGCTTTTTTCTGTGGTGACTCTTCTAATCTATGATCTATGATCCACACACACTTATACACACTCACACACACACAAACCTGCTCACATTTTAATTTTTAATTTTTGCTTCCAGGTAGTCTCATTAAAATTGAGATCTCTGTTTCAAGAGAAACTTCCTCGAATACAAGTGACATTAAAAATGAACTAATTTAATAACACATTCCGTCAACATACACTTAAAAAAGCAATTATTGAAATTCTTGGAAATTATGAGACCTCGGGAGATTTTAATTTCACAGTGCTTTGCAGCCAGTTTTGTTTACAAGGTGCAGAAACCAGTCATGTTTAGAATTTATGCACAATGTATTTAATTAACAGTATCTGAAATCTGGGTTACCATAATTATTGGACATAAAAAGACAGTGGAGCTGTGAACTACATGGGCAGCTTCAAGAGAGAAGTTCAAAACAAGATAAAATAAAATACATTGCGCCTACAAGAGCCAATTTTTTTTATATAAATCACAACATGGGTGTCAAATTATCTCCAGTAATACACACAGGCATGCAAATATAGGACAGTCCAACCTGTTATGATTCTCACATGCCATACTGTATGTGTGTCTAAAGAGTTATTAATAACTGTAAAAATTCCTTCTCTCCGTAGTGGTCGTGAAGCAATACTCTCCTCCACTGGAAAAAGTGTCTTCAGACAGAATGTGAGGTGAATTTTAATGGTGGCAAAGTCAATGAAAATACAAGACACCTTGCACAAACTGAGGCAAAGGCATGTCCATGTGACTTGAAAATGTTTCAGTGTTTCAAAATTGCACTTATCCCTGGGCTTTATGAATCTGCTTCATAAACACACAGCGATGAGAGGGAAAATGGAGGGAAATGACAGAAAGAACTAGAGTTCCTGGTGAATTGTTTGATCAGTCAGAGGCTGGGATGCTTAAGTGAAAGTTTTACTCTGCCAGAGATGCATTCTAGCAACAAGCCTGCATGCCAGGATGTATCCGGCAAGGAAACTGTGTCTAGGGAAACACAAAAAGGAAATATTCTCCTAAAAAGACTAACTTTGAGAGATACCCACATGATTTGGCTAACTCAGAGTCACTAGAGCCAGTATGGACAGGAGGAATGATTTTAGTGACCAGTAACTCTTTTATTGTACTTAATGGTATATGAGTATTGTATTAAGATGGACTTTACCATGAGCATGTTCACATGCATGCATATCGCTATGTGTGCGACCATGCACAGACATGCACACCCCATCACAGAGTCCGGCATGAATAAACTAATGAAACACACTCCCTCTTTCTCTGAATGCTGCAAGTCCATAAAAAAGTGAATAATTGAGCTGATGTACCTATGGTGTATTAACATACTGTAGCTTTAATATGCAGAGAGAGAAAATGGAGTAGATAGAAGGACAGAGAGGGAGAGGAAGCGCATGACAGAAAGACAGAGAGAGGGGGAGAAAAACATGAGGTGAGAGTGGAATAGGAACAGATGAGAGGGGAAGAATGGAGGGAAGAAAGTGGAAGAGATAGAAGTGGGAGAGTGATAGGGAAGCAGTGGAGCAAATCAAAGTAAAATTAAGTGCATTTACATATTTAGATGAGCGCTTCTAGTCAGCCTGTCTAATTATTTCATCTCCATTTTTCATTTGCACGCTGTTCAATCCAAAAGCAGCGGGCCGTGAGGGAAGTTTCTCTCTCTCCCTCCTCACCATTACTTTATCACATTCACACTTGTCCCTCGCTCACTCTCTCTCTGACTCTCCACCCCTTGCAGCCGCCTTTCGTTATCCGGGTCATTACCATACGCATTTTGTCCGTTCGCACTTGTTCTCCCTATCTCCCTTACGCCCCCTGCTCCTGCTGTCTCTCACCATGTTTTATGCATAGAAGGATACTGCCCCACATGTGTCCAGAAATGTGTGTGTGTGCGCAAAGGTTCACTGCTAATGCCCTTTCTACCACCATGTTTTATGCATTGTGTTGTCCAGGTGAAGACAACTTTGTGTATGTCAGTGTCCAATATGTGTGTATGCGTGTGTGTACACCCACCCACTATTAAACCCTTCAAATTAGCATGAACCGTGTCAGGAGCAGCCAAGCCACGTTAACCTTCTATCACTGATTTTCCCCTTTTCTTTATGCCTTTCTTCACATTCCATAAATCTCTCTTTCTCCTGGCTCTCACAATCTTTCCTTCCCTCCCTCTCTCCTTTCTTCTAGCTCCTTCTCCCTTTCTGCCTCACTGCTGCTCATCACTTTGTTTGCATCTCCTTTCTATTTACATTACTTTCACTTGCTCATATAAATGTCCCCCTCCTACACCCACACTCATCAGCACAATCTATTAGTGTGTGTGTGTGTGTGTGTGTGTGTGTGTGTGTGTGTGTGTGTGTATGTGTATGTGTGTGCGAGCGCGTGTATGTGTTTGATAGCGTATCCTTGCTTTGAGGCCTGCATGTGTTTCTGTTTATGTGATCTTCTTTGTTCGTATGAGTAGGTGTGTTTTAGGGTGAATTGTGTGTGTTTTTTCCTGCAAATGTTTGTGTACGGAAGTGTGTCTGTGCATGTGCAACGCGTATATGTGTGTGTGAGTGTGCGCGCACATGCGTGCAAGTGTGTCTACTGGCATAAAAGGTTGTTATGTGCTTTAGGTGTTAATTGGCTGAGGAGCTTCGTTAATATTCTCCTTGCGAGCCTGCTCGTCAGGAACAGAGCCGGCAAACTGATGAGTGTGTGTGATTTTCCTCCAGAGAGAGAGAGAGTGAGGGAGAAAGGGAGAAAGGGTAACAAGAGTGACTTCAGTGCAAAGACCCTCTGTAAGGTCAGAGTGAGAGAAGAGTAGAGCACGAAAAGATCGAAAAAAAGCAACAGAGGCGAAGAGGGCAAGCAGGGAGAGAGACTGACGAGCAGGGAGTGGTCAGGAAAGCAACAGACAGAGTGAGAAAGACAGAAAGAGAGGGAGGGAGGGGAAAGAGAGATGTGATAAAAAGCCATAAAGGGTTCCATTGAGGCATTGGGTGAAAGGAATGATTTTATCATGCGAGGGAGAAATTATCCCTTTGTTAGGCGTTTGTGAATTGGCGGAATGGGGGCAAGGCGGTTGGCAGGGTACCCCCCGGCGAGGTGGCACATAGCTGCTCAATTCTAATCACCCACACTATGCCACAGCAGCGCACAGCTAACCCGGTCCAGACCTTGCTTCCAGCTACACATGCACACCGAAATATACAAACCATCCTATTGCAGAGCGCACAAAAATCAAACATCATAAGCTGCGGCCTTGACAGGTTGATATGCACATCAATAACACATCACACATTGCATATACCTGGAAATTAAAGAGCAAGAGAGTGAACTGGTGCATGCACATATAGGCACAGTGACAACCAATCTGTCACACAATAAAGAAGAATTCCACACGTGTAATGCGCAAATGTTAGCACATGCACCGGGAACACAAAGAAGAGAGACTGACACATGCACTGCAGGCGAGAAAGCAGTGAGCAGAGAGTCTTAGCCTGTCACTGGGAGGTATGATGCCACATGGATAATGAGTGTAACTCTCAGCAGGTAGCTGTGTAGCATGTGGCTCACAGCATACACAGAAACACTCGTTAGGAAGCTCCGACAGTACGTTCTCAACTTGGCAGGTACCACTATTTGCATTCATCTTACTGAATAAGGGATGACTGAGCTTAGCGTTCTGTTGCATCCCAGTGGGTTATGGTTATACATGAAATAGGTCTGTAATGCCTTCTCATATTTAAACTGTGTATCTTTAATGCATGTATGAAAACAGCAAGGGCCAGCAGCCACCAGCAAGTGTCATATTTGTATTAAAACGCTACTAGCCTTGTTGGCCTATACAGTATACTCTAACACCTTGTATCCTGCAGTTCTCTTTATCTGAGCAAATGAGCAGACCTGCAGCTACTTTGAATCCTGCTGTGTCTTTTTCAACTGGACCTGGAATTTTTCAACTATACCTGTGTTGTTTTTTTTAGGTACTATTCATAAAATGTCACTGTTTTGGGTCCCTAGACAGTAGCTTTGACACAATATAATCCCTGGTGTGTTGCAGGGCCCCTGTTGATGCCTCCTTAGTCATTCACAATGCAACCCTGTCTCCTACAAAATACATACTAATTTGCTTTGCCAATTACTTTTTGTAGAAAAGGTAATTGCTGCCAAGATTGCATTTACTGGCAAGGTTTTTTCCAGGAAATTTTACTTTCTTATATTACAGAAGTACAGAAGTCACGGGGGGAGGTTAGGATAGATAACTGGACACTGGAGATCGGGGTATTAAAATGTTTACTCATAGTTAAGAAAAGATGAAATGGTTAAATACGGAAAAGGTCATTGCATCCCATCTCTGGCTGTTGACTTTTTCAGTGTTTAACACAGAACACAATCTTTTCTCACCTTAACTAAGTGCATTGTAGGGAAAACAAGAAATACATTGACAGTGAAAGTTTTGCTGATACGGTCAGTGTGAACATTTTGCAGATGTGTTCAATATAATAATATATGTCTGGATACTGGATGTTTTATTTAATGATGTCAGTCCTCACTGTGGTACAAGAATATACTCTTAAGAATATAAATCTGATTCTATGCTTGGATAGAAAGAAGCTTATTTGTTCCAAATTGGTACATTTCCAGATGTCTCTTTGTGTGAGCAATTTGCAGGAGTCTCTTTTTTAGAGGTTTTTTTTAAAGCTTTTGTCCGCACTGGCACTAAAGAGGAAGATTCTCCAGAATTTGTTGTGGAGACAAGTTGCAAATCTAGCTCACATTCATGTATGACCCCAAGACAGAAACATTTCTGATAGACTTCAGGATGAAAGCATGTGCATGTGAGAGAGGTTCTGAGTCCTGTGTTTGTTAAATAACTGCTCTATCAAATTAAGTGAGTTCAAAGCAGTGGATTAAACAAATAAAGAGCATTTCTACTGAAGTAGTGAGCTTCAACTGGCTTTTTCAGCTATAGTAGCAAAAGCCATCAATACCATTCTCTATCTTGAGAGTGTTTTGTTCTAAAATGCATGCTCAGTTCTTTGAGAGGCGTGAAAAGAATAAGCTAAAATTGTCCCCTTTAATGCACGGTTGATGCATGGTAAATACATAATGGTATGAGACTAATAATAGGATGTCTACAATGGCTACCACAGCGCCTTTACATTTTTCTTTCCACCCTGTAAAGTGAAAAGAGAGGGCAAAGTTGGTTGTCTGCTAGAAAGTGAGTTTAATCTCCTGGTTTACTGTAGATAGAACTGAGAAAGGTGAGGCAAAATATATGAAAAAACACACTGCCTGCTCATGCATTCACATCCAAAGCATGTAATGTAATTTCACAAAGCCAGTGATTCAAATCCTAATATCTGTTTTATATTCTTGTCATCCTGTCGTGATGTGAGCCATATTGACTTGTATTTATTTGCCAGGCTCCACTGTCAACACACTGAGAAAAATAAAGAAAATCAAAACTTTGTAATCCTAAATTGTGTGAAGAAAGACGGGTGGTGTCACTCGAAATGTACCCAAATGATCGGGCCGTATTGATCCCTTTGCCCGGGAGCGTGAGATGAGCAGGAAGTAGCCTGAGCCGTGCCTCCAGAAAGTGCAGTCACAGATAGTGTCCATAGATCGAGGAGCAGTGACTTTTCTAATTAGAGAGTTCAGAGCAAACCCAGTTGGATTAGCTAGCGCATGGCTCCAGGCTAGCTATTAACACCAAGTCAGCCGGACAAACAAGAAATCAGAAAGACGAGAGGAGAACAAGAGCAGAGGGCCATGGAGGGACTGAGCATGCCAACCCTAGTAAATGTACTTGGCCTGGGTGAAAATAAATGTTTTTATAAGAAGAATGGCCTATAATTTGGTATTTCTGATGTTCTTCTTGTAAAAGATAGCATATAAGGAATCAAGCCTGTTTGTTCTGCAGCATCTTAAACAGTAGTTGTTGTGTATTTTGATTAAACTGGAGAGAATCCCAGAGGAGATTACTCAATCAGGACAGTTCAGATAATACTTTCCTGTGAGTGATTAAACTTTCTAGTAGTCTGGGACTTTGTGGCAGCTCTAAAAAACAAACTTTATAAAAAAAAAATAAAAAAAAAGAGAACTTGAAAATGCAATTTTAATTGCATTCGGAATATACACAATCTGTATTCATGAATATCTATATGTATGAGTTCACATACCTACATTAATGTAACCACACTAATACTTGGATGTTCATTTATGCTGAAACAGCCTTGGGGAGATGTTTATTTGTTTTATCGTTACCTTTCAGGAACACATGCCCACCTTCACACTTTGCCAGCTAATAAACCATCAAGATTCTCGCCTCCACAGACACACATACATGTACCCCCCATAACACACTCACTCACACACATACACGCACATACATTCTCCCAACCCACTTGCCTGCACAACCTCAAGGGAGACATAAGAAATAAATTCGACACTTCCGCTTACCCAAGAAGCGCCTTAAGGACAAAGAGAAATTTAATCTTGGATAAGCCTCCCGATAGAATCTCTGCATTAGCCCTCTGCTGCTGGTTCACAGCTATCCCATCAACCCTTACCTCCCACACCTGGGCCCAATTCCCTCGCATCTCTCCTCCTTTAAACTGCTTGTTTTTTTCTCCTCTCCTCCCATCCTTCGCTTCTCTACAACTGTCTCACCCCTTTTTTTCACCTTCCTTTTCTCTCCTTTTTCTTCTCTCTCTTTTCTTCACCTCACTATTACTCTTGCCCCCTTTTATTCCCTCCTTCCCTTTGACTCTCCCTTGTCGTCCACCTCAAGCATCCACCTCCTCTTTCCATTCTTCCCACCAGCCTCCATCTCTCCATCTACTCCCAGTTGTGGTACATACTCTATATATCTATATTTCTGTTCCTCTCCCTTGTTGGAGAGCTTTAATACCATTGGTATTAAATGCTGGCACGACCTCCTCGGCATACTTAAGCAGGCAGGGATCCTTGTAAGGCTGTTTGAGTGCTTAATATTTTCAGCACGCCGCTGACTTAAGCCCCTTAAGTGCTTTGGCAACACTTATTCCATGGTGGCACCAATGAAGCCCATTAAAAATTTGATTTGGATGAGAGAGTGAGAGAGAGAGAAAGAGAGTGAGAGAGAGAGAGGGAGAGAAAAAAGAGGAAGGGGGGATAGGGGACACAATTTGCCATTACCTCCCTTCCTTCCGCACACACTGCGACAAAAACAAATATACCCATCAGGGGGTTGCCCACACAGGGACTTTGTAGACACACAAATACACACACACACACGCACACACACGCACTCACCAGTAGTGCAGTGTTTGCAATGTGTTTCTCTTTTTGTCTGTAATTATGTCCTTTGTTGCTCTATAAAGCACTTTGTGATGACCCTATTTTGTTAAAAGCACTTGATAAATACATTTGACTTTATTTGACTTGATAATAGGGAACAGCATGCTTCAAATTGAATGCATAAAGATGTTTGTAAATACAGCTTGTGGCAGATTAGAACTGATTGTTTATGATCAGATGATTAAGAGCAAGTAGAGGTGCTATTATAATAGCAGAACTGTGTTGCCTTTCGCATTTTACAGGACAATGAAAGTCATAGACGCACAGTCTAGTGTAGTTAGCTTCCACCACTAGCTTTGTATTGCCAGTTTTATTGCCAATAGCAGTAATGATAGTACATGTGGCAATGAGCATGAACAAAGGAACTGCATTATGCACGATGTGTTGATGCAAAATATACTGACAGGTTTGACTAGCTGCAATGATTTCTGTTTCATCAGTGTAAAAATATGGAGCTGATACTTTTTTATTGAGCCAGGTTCACATCCGCGTAACTCATAACACAGTCATAGTCACAGTTCATTTCTGCTATATCCACATCCACTTCGTATTACAAATGCCACACACAAACATGTACATAGTTCTTGTCAGAAGACAGCCGTGCGCATCCCTGCAGCCATAAAAACGGCCATTTAACATAAAGAGGCACTATGATGCCTCTGTGTGTGCCTGCATGGATAAATTAATGGGTAGTAGATAGTGAAAGGGGCGAACAGACAGCCAAATGTACCCTCTGCTTCAGTCAACACTGGACAGTCAAGCACATTCAGACACACACGCCGCCACTGTTTGTTGACCTGAAAGACAACCATTGTCACTGCTTCCATCCACACACCCTCATCTCTAACCTTCACAAAATAGCATGCAAAATATGCAGACACTGATCCCACACTGACACACACACTTTCTAAGCAAGGGGAGGGTGGCCAGGGTTATATAAACAAGTGGAAGTCAGAAAACGGATAGACAGATGGATGTGACCAACAACGATACCACATTGGGATTACAGCAATTTTCATAGATCAGGAAACAGGAAAGAAGTGAAGCTAAAGGAGGACAAACTTGCGGGAACTAACTAGCTGCTACGGATTGACTGGAGGATTGAAGGAAGAGGAGAGTGAAAGAGGGCAGAATGGATAAACTAAACATAATTTGAGGCGATCAATTTGAACAAGTGAATAGACTTTGTTTCCATCCGTCTGCTGCCCCAGACCTGACAGACCCGAGTTGCGTTGAGTAATTTTCTCAGCATCAGCCAGTTGACCGGTGAAGTCAGCGCCGTAGGGAAGATTGGCGATGATCCGCTTTCGGCTTTGCCAGAAGTGTCAGGGCCATCGCCGTTAGAGCTCATTGTGTTTGCAGTGGCACAGAGAGTGAGATAGAGCGGGCAGTGTGTAGTAATCTAAGGATGACACCCTCACTTTATTCCATCAGATAGTGCTCAGCGAGGTGTGTGGTGCAGCTCGCCACGCTTTGTCTCTGCACTACAAACACACACACACACACACATATTAAACACACATACAAACATACGAATGCTACACACTCCCACAGACTGACGATGCGTTAGGTCCTGACAATCAGCGGAACTCTGTCCGGACCTTAAACACAGCTTTTCAGGCTTTCAGATCAGTGTATATGAGTCAATCTGGAGTGCACCCAGGCACTGACTGCACCCAGTGGAGCATGTTGGAAAGGAAACGTTAGGCAGGTCGATGCTGCACGATTATACTGTCTGATAGCCTGTGATTATTCTGAGGAGTTTAAAATTACCATGTAAAATCACTGTCCATTTACGCTCCAGTGTATACATGATAGCGTATCAAAAGAGTTCTAGCATTCAGGCGAATAATGGTAGATACCTTGTGATACCTTGTGAGAATAATGTGCAAGCCTCTGGAGTAAAATAGCAGACCAAAAAGTGTAATATCTGAAACTAAAGCGTCTCACTGCAGTTTGCTCAACCCCTTGCAAGTTGGTTATTCTACACAGGGCAAGCACTTCCACTCTCTGTCTTTATAGAGCAGCACTCAAACTCAATGGATTTTATTTAACCTTAGCTATATCCAGATGAGTTGCAAGATAGTGTCTCCATCTCTCCAGAGGCCTGACCGGTTCGGTTATAGCTCAAAGGAACATTGACTCCTGTGTGCCAATTTGTCGGGTGAGAAGTGTAGAAAAACTCTTTGACTCATTAAAATACAATCTGTTAGAGAATGAACATTGTTGCCCTAGATTTCTCTGTCCTCAAGGGCATACCAATGTAGGTAGCTCTGTTTCAAAAGCAAGCATTCAGTCAACATCAGTAGAGATACACTTGACTTGCTTTGGAACAGTTTCTCAGCCTGTATCTGACTGAAATATAGTTTTATTGATGTTTTCTGTTCCTTGGAGCAGTGTGGTTTGACCTACAGGATACAAGCCTGTCGTTGTGGTTCATTTTGTAGTTGATTGTTAGGGCGCCTGGTGCTCAGAACTAGCTTAGCTCTGAGTCTGACACTGCAGTGTACAGTCGGGTATGAGCTAATTAAGTTGCACCTCGTTTGGTTAATTGTATAGCTGCCATTACTGAATACCCTTGCTGGTAAAGAACACAGTATTGCAGGTCTGCTTTGGTTCCTTTTGGTATTGGTTTTTCTGGTTTATTGATTTCAGAGACTTGGGCTTTGGTCTCAGGAGGCTTAGAGCACTGTGGTAGAAAATAGCTAGCCTAGAAGTGTTTGCTTTGTTGTTGTTGTTGTTGATTTGAGACAACGCATGTCGTAAGTTCTTTCTAAGCAGCACAAGGTGCTAAAGTCAACAGTGGAACTTTTTGTTGCTCCAAGCTCATCTCTGTGTGCATTGTGATACAGTGTCTAAATCGCTAGCTCTGTTAGCGCCCTGAGCTCTGGCCAAACTTCTGTGTATTGCGTGCAAGCCCTGGCTACAATTCAGTTCTATGTGACCTAGCAGCTAAAGCAGTTTCTTTGCATGTGTTGTGATGCAGTGTAGCACATAAACTCCTTTCTTTAAGTGTTGTCCTCAAACAACAACTTCTGTCTGATTGCGCTGAAGTAAAGCTGGGCAGTTAGTGTGTGCACGTGTCTGCAGCATTGCAGTTGAGAACAAATCAGAGTGTGTGTGTGTGTGTGTGTGGACTAGTTTGTCTGTAGCAGTGCAGGCAGGGTCACAGAGGAGCCATTGATCAAACGTGCACATCCACACACACACATTCACACATAGACACACACACACACACACACACACAAATTCTCAATACACAATGAGGCCTGTCCGGAGCTCTGTCCTCTGCCGCCTCCTCCCTGCCCCCTTCTCTCTGGCCCTGCGCAGCCTGGTCTTGGTCCTGCTCTGCATCACTCGTAAGTCATGCATGCATGAACACTCACATGTACATACACACACATACAGATTTAATAAGACGTGTAGTATCGATTCTAGAGGGAAACTCAGGTGTCATTACACACCAAATAAGTCAGGGAAACAAGCACATAATGTTCACATGTACACACTCATTTCATATTATAGCCAGGATTTGGCAATTTAGCGTAAGCACAAGCTCCTTGTTCCTTTAATTTAAACTCCCTGCAGACCCACCTCTAAATATTGTAATGCAATGCCTCTGTTATATAAAGAGAGAACACAATTATGAATGTGAAACTAATTGGTGTAAATTGGTACAGAATGAGATCCAGTGCAGTGCCCAGCGCATGACCAAGGGAGGAATAGCTCGCGATGGAATCATGAAATGAGAGCTTCAGATGAATTGTTCAAAATGCTGGTAATTAAGTTAGAACTGGTAATTAAGATTAAGACTAGAGAGAATATGAAGACTGAAGCATATGCCCAGGAGGTGGAAGTACTGGGGAATGAGAGACCAGACAGAGAAAGAAAGTGGACTGATGGACTAAAACACTTAAAAAGGAACAGTCATGAATGAAAACAGAGAAAGAAGAGAGATATAAGAGTGACTGAAGCCTTTTTCTCAGCTTTCCTCTGAAGAACCTAATAAAAGAAAGTTGGACCTCAGAGTGGGAGAGATATAACGAGCCAAATGGAGAAGATGTTAAATAGAAAGGGGAGAGACCAATATATATTGAGAGAGAGACAGACTGACACAAGGAAAGAAGGACCTGGCCAGATAAAAACTGTATGTGAGGGAGGGAGGGATCAAGCAGCAGAGGCAGAATAAGAGAAATAGTGAGACAGAGATGGAGAACAACGCAGTCTGTGTGTGTGTGCAAGAAAGGCAGAGATGGAGGGGAGGGGTACAAAGATAAAACAAGAGACATGGCCTCAAAAAGAGCTGCATGAGGTCGAGATTTGAAACAAAGAGTCATAAGATTGATTGAACACGAGGCAGAGATGGTGAGAAAAAGCAGTGCATGAAGTGGAGTGGGATCAATGGCAGAGTTGCTAGGTACTATTAATACCTCCTGTCATTATTATTATGCATTTAATGCAGGGAGATGTTCTTTCCCTGCTGCTCGTTGGTAAACAAGTGATGTGCCGCTGTGCACAGTACCCTCTCCTCTGTGCCAGCCAAAATCTCAATTCAGTGCTGTTTTTTTGGGAGTTTTTTTTTTTGCATATTAGATCACGGACATTGTGTTCTGTGGGATGTTGAGGGGGATGCCGGGTGGGGGTGACAATAGGGGAGTGAGGGATACAAAGAAAGAATGAGTTTGTGTCTTGGCAGTCAGCGTGGTTATGTAATTCATGCCAGTAGGGCAGTTTTGTGTTGGGCCTTGAGTGTGCACACACATACACTCTCTCGTACACATTTAACACTATGTCACACAAGCACACACACAATGTTGCTTTTAAATGCATGCACACGCCCGTACATTTCCTCTCTCCCACATACACACTCATCAGCGTCACACACAAGTGTGCCACAGATACACACAAATGGAAGGCAGCCATGTGGTGGATTTTGTAGGGGTGTTAAGACCAGTGCTTTTGGCTGTGGTGAATCTCCAGTGTGGTAGCCATCGCGTAATAGCCCTGTAAATTTCCTTTAAGCCGCTGTTGGGGTGTGTGTGTTGGCCATTGTCGCAGGGTTGTTGGGGCTGTGACAGACCCGGGCCATAAAGTGTTGCACAGTAGATAGAGCTAACCAGCTTTAACTGTCATAAAGAGAGGAGAAAGGAAAGAGAGAGGAAGATGGTGCTTTGTGAAGGGTAAGAAGAGGTGAATAAGAGAGCAGCAAGAGTAACGTGATGGGTGGACAAGAGGAGAGCGCTCAGGGAGATGCAAAGCAGCTAGAGAGGTAAGAAGAGAGGATGGGGCAAGAGACGGACGAGTGATTGAAATACACCAAAGGGCTGGAGAGACATAAAGATATGAAGGTCAGAACATGAGATGCGGGAGCGGGGAGAGGAGGAGGTAAAATGAAAAGAAGGGTGGAGGTGATGAGAGGAAGAAGACAACAGATTTCAATGCCGAGGATGTAGGCAGTGTGACTGGGGAGCGCAGTCAGCGTGTTAAAAACAGGATGTGAAATATATAAATAAATGAAAGTAAATGTTTCTAATGAGAGGTTAAGAGTGAACAGAGACAATTTTATGCTGATTTTGCAGTGCACTGCATCACCAGTGGGTGATGGAGAGAGAGAGTTGGATGAGAGAGGGTCTGAAGTTCCTGCCAAAGAGAGAGAGAGATTAAGAAAGACAGAGAGAGAGAGAAAAAAGAGAGGGATTGGAAGTGGAGAGAGAGAGAGCGGAGCTATACAACTGGCAATTAAATGATGCAAAAGTAGAGAAGAAGATGAAAGAGGGAGGAAAAACTGAGATATTCAGTCTCCCGCTCCATTCATTTGTTTTGTCCTCTTGTCTCATTCACTCCCTTCACTTTTTTCTATCTTTCTCTTACTCCCTCTCTTCCGCTCTCCCGGCACACTATAAAAACAGCGCGATTATGCTGCAGACCTGAGCTGCAGAACAAATCACATTTAGCGAAGGAGAGTGTGGAACCAGCAGAGAGGCAGGAAAAGATTCCCACTGAGTCACAAAAAAGAGAACGAGAGAGATTGCAAGGGGAATGAAAGCCTATTGCTGCTTGGAAGGAAACTATTGCAAGGGGGGCATAAACTACATGAAGAAAGGAAAAGGAGGAGGGACAGGAGTGAAAAGATGGCAGCTAACGGGAGAGAGAAAAAAAGAGTTGCTATAATTCTCCAGAGGCCCAGGAGAGAGAGAGGGGAATCCTCAGGACAGCGCCGATGAGGAAGATGCATGATGAACGATGCAGTAAAAGATAAGGGAGAAGAGAAGGAGGAAGAAGACAGGAAGAAAGGAAAGGGGACTAATGAAGGGAGGAGGAATCGAAGATTAGATCAGGCAGAAGGTGTGGAGGAGAGGGATGGAGAGACTGTGGGTTTAAATAAAAGGAGATGGTGAGAATGAGATTAGACACAAATGCAGCGGACACAAATGCAGCAACAATTATGAGTTGTGGACTAAGTGGAAGCGAGGGGGGGTCGCTCAAAAAATGAGAAGAAAGGCTGAGTGGAGGAGAGGGAAGAAAAGGAGGACAGGAGAAAGCGTCAGAACGAAGGTAATGAGAGAGACAAGAGCAAGATTTGTAAAGGATTATGTATTATTTATAGAGGGAGCATCTTTTTTTTCTTTGCACTGGATTTGATTGGCAGAGTTCTGGTTCCCTGAGAGAGATGGAGTGATAATTTTAGACTGGGAAGGGGGGGGGGGTCTGCAGAGGGAGGTATGGAGGAGAAGAACCTCAAAGTCAGCTATTTCATAGAGTCAGTACACCACAAAACTCTGTGATTAACCTGAAGCAAGTGTTCATACACACATACACGCTCGCACACGTAAACATTGCAAACTTAATTTGCATACATACTGTGGAAACTGGCTCGCCTTGCAGACTCGGGGGATAGCGGGAAAAATATACATCCAGATGGGAAGAGATAGAGAAGTTGCAACGGACGACCTCATAAGAGTGGAAACTATGAGCTGCTGTTATTGTTTTAATTAAAGCAGTAATAACATAAGGGGTTGTGCATTGTAGTCTCCTGCATCGATTCCCTTGTAAATCCGTGGCTAGCATGCAAAGAAAACACAAGCTCTTTGGCCCACTTCCAACTGAAAGATAATGAGAGATAATGAATAGGGAGACAGTGACTACACTGCTTCAAGGATACATGGGGGCTTGTTTGGGGCAAATGGAGACAGCTCATCTCTTATGTGGCTTGTCTTTTTGTCTTATCCTTTCCTCTCTTCACTCTCAGAGACACGGAGAGAGAGAAATAAGGGGAGAGTGAAACCGAGGCAGAGCGACGCAGCAAGGTGGTAATTCAGCCCGCTAACCCTGCACCAGTGAGGCAGTTTCTAGAATTTACCGTGACCGAGGGTGAGCCAGCAGTCCACCTGGCTGCCTCCCAAATCCCCCTCTTTTAACTCTCCACACCTCCCTTCATCCCCTCCCTCTGTCCCTTTATCCCCTGCCTCCCTTGGCTTATAACTCAACCCCATTGCGGGACCATTAGGACGGGCCCCTGAACAGCCTTGTCTTATGAATTTGCACGCCTATTATTTATTTATTTGTTTATGTATTTTGAAATGATGGCCCTTCTACGATCTCTATTGCCGTAGTAAATAAAGGCTCCTTCTTTTCCGGGGCCATGACAGCGGGGGTAGAGGCATTTCAAATGATGAGAAGCACCAATTCACTGCTATGAAATACTGCCCCCGCTTGGTTGGAGAGAGAAGTGATTGTTTTAGGTCCCCCCTCCTGTTTTATTTA
This sequence comes from Maccullochella peelii, assembly GCA_002120245.1. Classification (NCBI taxonomy): domain Eukaryota; kingdom Metazoa; phylum Chordata; class Actinopteri; order Centrarchiformes; family Percichthyidae; genus Maccullochella; species Maccullochella peelii. The sequence continues at coordinate 244,184 of LKNJ01000442.1, forward strand.
TCCGTTGATCATGGTCGTCAGTGCACTACCATGGTATCGATTGCTCTCAGCATTCTCTCCTAATATGATTCGACGCTTGTGCAGTATTTTATTATGGGCCAGATTTTAATGGGGGCCAGATTAATACCTCTGTCACAGATGCTGATCCCCCCCCTTCTCCTCCCTCTCTGTACTGTACTATATTGGTGATCAGAAGCACAGACTCATGGCCTTGATGTGAAGCCCATAAAACCTACAGTCAAGCTAAAGTGCTGTACCCAGCTGCGTTATGAGCGGGAGTGAAAGAATATGCGTCATCTCTCGTATATTTTGTCCAGCCCCTGCCAGCTGCATTATTATACCCAAACCATCACTTCCTAACTCCCTGCTATCATTTCCTGGTTAGAGCCCTCACTCCCCCACCGTCTCTCCATCCCTCTGTTCTCAGATTGATCATCCACCAGCAGCCAGCAGGTGTTTCTGGGTGGCATCTCTCAGCAGGCGACAGCGGATGCCAGCCATCTCACTCGCAACAGCGGTTAACAATTTTTAATTTTTATTTTTCTTTGTCGCTTTTCTTTGCGCTTTACTGCTATGTCACTGCAGCTCATTTCCTTTGAAGGGGTGACAGCTGTCAGGAGAAGTGGGTGTACAAATGGACAGCTAATTACTTTTTCTGGCCTGACAGCTGTCAGGAGAAGTGGGTGTACAAATGGACAGCTAATTACTTTTTCTGGCCTCCTCCCGGAAGCAAACTTTTGACCACTTTCTTTGTTTGGAGTCGCTCTCCCAATTGAAGCCCTCTGTCTCTGTTGGTTCTGATGGGTCACTAATCACACACAGACGCTGCACTGACTTTGTCAGGATGCATATCAGCACTAGTAGAATTAACACTGTTTAAAACAATGGCGGCCTAGCCCGGTTGCCACGGTGATGAGTAATAACAGCCATTAGAAAAATAATTGGGATGGCGGTGGCAGGCCCTGATGGCCCTCGATATGAATCACAATATTGATGCAGAGAATGGGAGCAATAATGACTACAATTAGTGGTAATTGTCAAGATTTTTTTTCTGTTCCATAGAGTGTTAGAGTCCCCTTTGTCTTTATCCCCTCTTGGTTTCTTTCCGTCTTCAGTTCAATATCCACTGTGTCTCTCTGTTTCCCCTGATGTGATGAATATGTAAGCTTTGAGTATTTCATTAAAAGAGATTAAAATCGAGGGGAGAATTAAATTTGGATGAAGTTGGCGGGATCAGATGATGTCAAAGTAGCTTAATTGCAATATGCCAACCCCTGCATATGCACACCCAATGCACATGCCAACCTATTCTGCATGCACAATAGGTTGTTAGGACGTGCTTGGTTGCAGATATAGACATTTATTTTGGCCCAAAGCAGTCAAGTCAGCAACTCCTGCTATGGCAGCCACCATCTGTTTGTCTCAACATTTCCTGCCTTCTGAAGATGTTTTACAGAGCTCAGAGACACTGCTAGACCCAGCAGTGAAATATATATAGTCCTGCCGTCTTTATCGGCACACCTTTATTGCCTGCTCCATCATCATGCTTCAATACCGATGTCGTTCTTTCTCTAAATCCTCCCCACGGCCAACACTTTGCCAGGGAGAGAGGGAATGCAAATAGGGATGCAAATTGGTAAATACTAGTTTGGGGAGCCCAGCAAGCTGGTTCTCTCTTCAAGGCAATCACATTCCACTCCTGGCTGCAGCCTTATGGCTAATTGCGCATAAATCATTTGAATTCAAATGGCGGAGCTCGGTGTCCATTGTGCTCAGCGGGAGGCGTGACTCAGCCGAGTCGTGTCAACAGCCTGACCCACAAACACAGAGGGCGCTCCAATCAGAGCATAATCAACCTCCTCATTACTGACTCTTGGGCTGTCAGCAACATCAAAGAGGCTCCCTGCTGTTTCTCAGCCCCCTTGTCTAAAAATATTGGATTTAGGGGCCAGACAAATTTGTTTGAAAAAGATAATATGCGAAAGTTTCTGTGAGTATGCGTGTCACTCTGCATCCATGCACATTTCTGTGTGTGTATATGCATCCTTATTTGTGAGTGTGTACTTGCTGGAGCACATGCACACTCATGAATTTTCATACTGGTGTGTGTTTGTGTGTGTTTATGGACATATCCATTCGCAACAGCCAAAGCTTGTGTGCGATCCCCCCCCCCCAGCACTTTCCAAATGCCTGTAGTAAGAACCATTACATCGGGATAATGGAGTGCAATTAATTGGTTTAGCTTGTACCTGGGTGAGAAATGGCATTAAGAATGTGTGAAGTGCATTCGAGGCTGCCACCATGGTCTCACTGCTCTGTACTTTGACCAGCATTTTCACACTAAGTCGATCACAGACTCACATGATAAAGCTGCAATTGAAACTATTAACATACACACAGGTGGTGGCACGGCTGCAGTCCAACCTGTGATCTGTCTGTGTGCCTTTGTGTGAGTGTGTTCTTCCATATGTGCCCATGGTTGTGTTTATGTGTGTCCATTCATGTGTGTGTGAGTGCTGGTGTGTGTTTTAAATTCAAGACCAACAGCCACTTAGAGATTTAATAAGGCATTATGTATTCAAATGTGTGTGTTGATGCGTTCTGTTAGACTAGCCAGAGGCAATAGGGCTGTTTGTATGTGTGTGTTTGTGCACGTAAAAAGATGAATGGCAGTAATTATAATCATCCCTATTATAATCATAAGAACACATTGTTCATAAGGACCCTCTTTTACTTGTTGAGTCCTTCAGTGTCTTTTCTCTCGCTCTCAGTATCTTTATCTCTATCACTCTGTCTGCTGCCCTTTTTTTCTCCCCCTCGCCTTTTCTCCGTTGTGTCCATATGATGAATAGCAAGTAAATGAAGGATGCTTTAAGTACCTTATTTTGAAAGGTTCTATCTCAAGTGAGGCGCAAATTGAACAGTTCTTTTTCTCCGCATCTGTTCCTCCTATTTGTCCCATTCATCTTCTCTCCCTCTTTTTCTTCCTCTCCATCATCCACCCTCTGTATCACTATATTAATGTCCATCTTTCTCTCCCTTAGCCCATTGTCAGGCGGTGCAGGCGGAGAATGTGACAGTCTTGGAGGGAGGTACAGCCCAGATCTCTTGCCGCCTGCAGAACTACGATGGCTCAATCGTGGTCATCCAGAATCCCCGCCGGCAGACCCTCTTCTTCAACGGCACGCGAGGTGTGTATGTGCGGGCACACTTGTCATTGCAGACAAATTTAGAATCTATCTGTGTCTGCGCACAGTGACATTTGAAGCCAGCCTTTAAAACACATTAGCAATGACTCACCAACACTTTACATTTTTCTTATTGCAAATGTTCTCACTTTGCCTTTGAAGTGATTCCACATTAAAAAGTCAGATAACCCCAGAGTTAATTTAGGCGATGGTTTTATTCTCTGCCCTAACAGTGTGACTGCTTTAACTGTTGTAAAAGCATAGTTCGAAGCTCTCTGCATAATCCACTGTTAACCCCTGTGATGAGATCAGAACTTATTACAGCTCCTCATTAGTGCATGGCCTTGGCAATCACTTTTTTTTTTTAAAGACAGCTTTAAAGGTGGCAAATTATCATTGTAACCAATATTATAATGAAGGCAGATTTCATTGAGGGCCTCAGGGTAGGCAAACACTACATGTTTTTTCTTAAATAATTAAGGGCAAAAGTTGCCACCTTAGACAGATTTTCTGCTAGTGCTGCTAGGAATCCTCTGAGCAAAAGAACAATGATCAAGGATATTAAACATTGCCTTTGAAATTTGTGTGGGGCAGCTTAATTGGAGCAAAATTTTGCATTATGTTTTCTGGTGTAGCAATGGTAATTTATGCCCTGCGTAATCTATGTGATAAACTTCTTAAAACGTGAGCTCTGGCTTAAGGCTATGGTGTAAAGCTGTGGTTTGTAACTGTTTAGAGTTACGGGAAAGAGGGTGACTTTGAATATATTCAAATAGTTTTGGACGTTCAAGCTTGAGAGACCACTTCAACCTAACAACTCAATAAATGCTTTGGTTAGGGTTTGAAATAATTTATACAGTATGCCAAACCAGTTCTAGTTATACCAGTAATTGGCTGTGCAAAAAATTGCCCAAGTCATATGCAAACAAGCATGCAAAAAAAAAAAAAAACATGGACACTGCATGATCAAAAAACAGGTACATTTATTACAAACTAATTGTTGTTTAAACCACTAACCAATGCAAATAGGCACAAAAATGGCAGACAGTAACAAAATCCAATCAACTAACAAATCAGCTGTCTATTGTTAGTAAACTCAGGCTACTCATTAACAGAGGAATAGCACAAATCTGCACACATGTGCTGGATTTTGAGCTCACATTGTATTGTGTGCTAATAATGCTCTTCTTTGGCACAGTCGTTTTTCCCAAATCATATCAAAAACACAGTCAAAGTCATCCAACATAGAAATGAGCTCAAACAGGTTGACAGAGCATTCAATAGGAAGCCCAGAGGAGCTTGGCATTGTGCAAACTCCTTGTGCAAACAGTGTCTTTTACATCTACGTCCCAAGATCTGATCCTCTCAGGTCACTGAATGGTTGGCCCATTCAGACATGCTGCTCCAAAATAAATTTTCATTAGTTAGGATTCTGAAAAGGATTGTTCTGCTGTTGCAACTGTGTGACAGGTGTTCATTTTCCCAGCTTGATTAGGTTCTGTGTCTGTTTGCTGGGCTAACTTCACTCAATCTGCTACTGTTACTCAGGCCATATTTTTGAACTGTCCAGAGCATCAGACGGCCAAGATCTTAGCTCAAAATATTGCAGTTATTGTATTTGTCTCCTGGCTTTTGAGCTGATAGATAAAGAACTGTGCAGTCTGAACCAGTCTCACACAGCCTTGAACTGGCTGCGTATGCACCATCCTTCCAGTATATATAACGGCAAATAAATTCAAGTGCTAGTAATAAGTGGGTAGACATCCTCAACTGTAGTATCATGGATAAAGAAATTACTTGTGTCAAGAAATGAGTGGCTGCCAGATCCAGAGCTGATTTTCTGTAGATGACTTTGCAGTTAAACCTCCACATGATGAAGGACATTTCCAGCAATACTTTCACATCATTAGCCCATATGACAGTAAACTAAGCTCAAACTATCTAAGAACTGCTAGAACATACTGAAACTCAAGGACATATTTCATGTTTGCAAACAAATGACATTTTTGTATGGGAAAGTTTGCACTTGAACACATTTTCTTTTTCATTTCTAATCATACAACTTCCAGCGCTTGTAATTACATTGATTTGACAGTCAAGACTCCCACACTCCCCTTGGGAAAGTCTCTGTAAAAGTAGTAGTAGTCACTGCAGATTTTCTACAGTACGTCAAGATTAGACTAAAATACTGAAGACAAAAAAGCTGCTTTACCGTTCACTGGTACAGCATTCAAATGCTTTTGTTCTACACACCTTTTCTTCAGTTGTTAGTCACCTCGATCACGGAGCGACCTTAATTGGGTAGTTGAGGTCGCTGCTTCGGGAAATCTTACTTTCAACTCTACCCCCAATTCTACCAGATCAGCACTACCGGTAAGTTCCATTAAGTATTTAAACAGAGCCGCCCCGTCTGCTCTCCCACGAGACATGGACCCTTCGGAAAGCGCGATGAAGCCTAATCAGAGCGAGGAGAAAGAAGGGTTGTGAAAGCTAGAATGAAAGAGAAAATGAGAAAGAATAAAGAAAATAGAGGGGAAGAATGAGACAAAGAGTGGTGTGTTAAGAGAGACACAACAACAGAGAGAATAAGGAAAGGCAGTGCCAGGCGATGGAGTAAGAGACAGCACTGGGAAATGATCCAAAGGTTAGGCAAGGTATAAAGTATAGATGGCTTCTGGCAACTAATTTGGCTCCCGTAAGCACCAAAGAGCCTCGTTGGGGACATTTTCCGGGAGCGTAAATTACATCTCACTCCGGCTCTCTCTACCTCCACGTTTGCTTCATCACTCGCTGTAGGGCTCTTCTTCTGCCTATTGCCCATCTGCCACCCAGATATCAGACTAACAAACTGAAGCCTTTCTGTGCTGAGCCATTCCACACTAACTGCCCAAATAGAGGTGCTGTTGTAATTGCTGTGAATTAGGCTGCCTGTTTTGCAAGTGAGCAACCAGTCAGGGGCGTGTTTTATGAGATTGTGGGGACTGATAGCTATAATAGAGCGGTGGAACCAACCAAATGGACCCTTTCTCCTCAGTGGTCCATATCTCTCTTTCTCCCCTCTATTGCCAACTCTCCTCAGCATGCAAATGAGATAGGACAATAAAGGTGAACTTGGACTTGAACAGAAGTCTGACATTTAGTTGCCATTTAGTGCAGAGAGGGGAAAAAGATTTACCTATCTGTGGGGAATAGCTCTCTAACAATGCTCTCGCTGCCATCCGGTAGAGGGGAAATTTTGGGGGTGGGGTAGAGAGATTAGTGTAGTGTACTTCCAGGAAGAGTGGACTAACTCCATTGCTCCAGGCCACTTTCTCAGTCCCCTGTGAATTTTTGTTTCCATCTATATTATTTTTTCCCGCCTGCCGCATTATGTAGCTATATTAGACTATTTCTCTCATTCTGTCTTCCTCCTCCTCTCAATCTCGCACACATGCACATGCACGCACAAAGCCAATATCTATACTGTAGTGTCTGTGTTATGATGAATTATGCTGTGAGATGGCTGGTTGTTACATCAGGGAAGTGTCTGCTGTGAGCCAAAACCAACACAAAGGAGCACAGAGAGGGACAGAATAAAACAGAGATGGAGAGTAAGGGAGAGGTTTCACAGTCAAGTCGATACAAAGTAAGTCTAAAATGAGAATCCATGGACATCGAGCCACTGTCACCCACAGACCGTCATTAGCGTTATTTGTTATCAGCATTTTTCTCGTCATTGATTCTACTCTTTCTTCAGTAACAAAAGGAAAATTGTTGCATGTTAACTTCTTTTCATCCTCCCTGTCACTGTGCCTTCTTTCTTTTCTTTCTCCTTTGTGCATCATGGAGTTTGTAGCTGGAGTTTTGTAACTGGTCTGAGGTCCAGGATTGGCAGTAGAATTAAGCGTTTAGAAAACGGATGAATTTTTACTCTTCATTTTGAATCTTTGGTTAGTTTCCATAGTCTGAACTGCAGTGTTTCACTGTGTACAATTGTAGTATTTAGCCTGTCTCTCACTGACCACCCAATTTAATAGCTTTCCTAATATAATTTTTGGTTGTGCAATAAGCTTAATTTGTATAGCACTTTTCAAAAGTGCTTCACAGCGAATAAAACAATAATGATTAAAACCTAATAAGTTGAACAATAAAAATACCAGAGACTAATTAGAAATGGGCTTACAGAGGAATAAAGCAAGCAGTTACAAAGAGAATGAATGAATACATTCTAGTTTAGGATAGTACAATCAGTACTTGGGAAAATGAACACTGAAGAAACACTCTCCCTCAAAGCTGGAAATGAGAGAACCAAGACATCTGTTATGTTGTATCAATGTACAGCCTGGAGGTGCTCCATCGAGACTGACTTTGCAAACTCTCTCTGAACTTTTTATATCAAACTGAGCTTTAGATTTAGCAGCACTATCAATTCCAGAGCAGAAAATTGTCTGGGGTGCTGTCACAGCCACTATTTCTCCCATGTTTTGCAATTTTTCCTCTGCAGAACTGTCCATGGGAGTGACATCACGAATTAGAGGATGGCAAAACCTCTACTCTTGTTCCAGACTGTGGGAGATAGAACTGACTGTTTGCTAATGCAGAACAAACTATCTTGAGGATAACTGATTGCAAAGCTGAAAATAAATCACTCAGTTAAACCAGCCCTTGCTTCTCTTGTGCTGTTTGATGTACTTGCCATTTACTGCCTGCAAATAGATATGTACTGTATTTTCAAAGATAAACAGGAAAAGAAAATTGTAAAATATATTCTAGACATTAATTAACAACGATACATGGTGTTATTGATCCAAAGTGCCTGCAACCAGGCCTGGTCAATGTCATTCAACTGCAGAGCCACAGCACAAGCACTTTCAGCCCTGCAACTCTGGACCTGTAGTTCCAAACTAACCTGCGCCCTTATCGGCAAGAAAAGTGCAAGCAATTGCAGCAAATGTCACTTTTTTGGCCTGTAAGTGGCAACATCACTGTACATACATCTACTGGTCTGAACTGGTATTATTTTATTTCGCTGTAGGTGGTGCAGGTTTGCACTAGCTTGGCCACATAGAAGATTTTTTCCAGCAGTTCAAATAGTTTGTTATCCTGATTGGAAAAAGAACCAAGCCAATGAGTATGGTGCAGGGAAAATGCCAAAAGTAAGACTACTGAGAGGCCGGAGTAGCCTATGTTTATGTCTTAGCCGCCAATCAGTTACTGATAAGACGGTAGTGGTAAATGAGAGACCGGCTTCCTTATCACTTTCCAAGGTGAGCTACCCACTCTTCAAGCTAGGCTACTAATTCGCCAAGCCAAGTAATTCACATGCCTACCTACTAGATTGGTAACTGACTTCACTTGTCATTAGCATCCGTAGTTAGTGATTGTAGCATCCAAGCCAACAAAGCCGATATTCAGAATGTCATCTTTCTGAGCCAAAACCAGCACAATAACTACAGAGAAATTGCCACAAAAATTGCAATAAGGCTGGATAAGATCGACATCGTCGGCAACTTTAACCGCTTTCCATGTTGACTGAAAATGACTACTAATTGGTTGGGCCAAAATGCCAGCCTTCCAGAAAGAGCTAACATGAAAACAATGTCAGACCAAATAATGAAATGAAATGGCAATTCAGTCTTATAATCTAGCTAGGTTTGCACAGGTAGAAATGGTTTGCTAATGACCAAACAGTCCACCCTTGTGGAGAACCTGCAGCCTGCTAAATGCGAATAAGTTTGTCAGTGAGGTACAAACCCGCTCCCTGAGGTGCTTCTCAACTAAAAACAAATTCAAAATGAAGCGAGCAAAAGCCTGCCAGTGAAATGTGTTAAAGCAAGTTATTTAATATGACACTCACTTCGGCAGTCTTATCTTGTGTGTGTGGTGTATTTCAAGCAAACAAAGGACCATGACAAAAAATATTCTTAATGCTCTGTGTTTATCTCTGAAGCAGTAGAAAAAAAATGAATCAATTATGACCCAGAGTAAAATCATTTTTGTTGTTTTTTTCCCCTTGTTTATACTTTTACTGTACTCTTTATTTACATTCATACAGTATTTAGTATTTATTTAAATTTAGTCTCACTTCACAGACAGATTGTGATTTTTCTACCAATGACTGATGTACCTTCCTCCCCTTGTTCTTGCCACTCTTCCTGTCACTTACCCCCCATCCTCTCACATCATCCCTTTATCTTCCTACTTCCACTCCCCTCCTCCTCATCAACCCCATCAACACATTGTTTTCATGCTGTCTCACTTCCACCCCACCTCCATCCCACTTCTACTCTCTCCATTACCTTCGTCCACCTCCAGCCCTGAAGGACGACCGTTTCCAGATGGTGTTCTTCACACCACGGCTGGTGCGCATCGAGTTGACCAACGTCAGCGTTTCGGATGAGGGCGGCTACTTCTGCCAGCTCTACACGGACTCCACGCACCACCAGGTGGCAACGCTCTCTGTTTCGGTGCCCCCGGAGACGCCCACGGTGGAGGTGAAGCAGGATGCCGTGGAGGGCGGCGAGGCGGAGCTCACCTGTGTGTCGCTGCGCAGCAAGCCGGCAGCCACCCTGCGCTGGATTCGTAATGGCCGAGTGATACCAGGTACCTGGACATGGCTGATAGATGGAGTGATGATGGTTAGATGATTATGAGAGACAAATGAGGAAACTAATGGGGGATATAGGGCAGGTGAAGCTGAATGGGTGGATGATACCACAGATTGAATGCTGAATATAAGGATGAATAGAGTGATTGATTGGTTGACAGAGGGAATGGCAGATGGATCAGTTGATGGGAGCAGGTTAAGATGGATGGATAAATGGATGGAGAAAATGAAGGTTTTAGCTGCAGGGCTGCCAAAATCTCTCCTCTCCTCCTGTTTCCTTGATTTTAAGCAAATGCTCTTTGCAATATTTATAGGTGACGATCGAGTTTAAAATGATCAAACACACTGAGATGTGAACAGTAATAACTTTTCTGTTTCCATTCCTTCGAGGAAGAGTCATAAGTTCATAGAAGTATACAGTATATCTATGTGTGATTATCTTTGTGTTGAGAAGACAGACATCAGCAAGAAAGATTTCGGTGCTTTTCTGTCTAATTTGTCAACTAATCAAATTCTTTCCCTATCAAAACAGATACACATCTCCCCCTGTCTATATCTCTCTCTCCCTGTGCTCTCACTTGAACATTGTAATTCAAATGTGTTTTGTTTGCACATAATCTGACAAGAACACCATTACATGAAAGCACAGATGTTACATACACTCCAGATTTTCTTACTTTACCTCTCTTTCGCACACTCACAAAGACACGCTTTTTTATTCACCGTCCAACTCTCCCTGCTTCTTTGCTTCTGATGAATCTATGAGCCCTCCATCAGTTTGTTACCTTGATCTATCCTTCTTTCTAACTCGCTGTCTCCCTTGGCTTCTCTCAGTTAAAGGGGCACTTCACTCAATAATACATCTGAGACCTAGCTTTCCATTGCCTTCAGTCTATTTGACCCCCTAGAAATCATATTTTTGCACTGCCGATAAATCAGCATTAGTGTATAAAGCTACGTTTTGATTTGAATTCATCAAAAACCTTGTTCAGTTGACTGAGCATGAACAAAAAAAAAAAACTCTTGGAGACCAAGTTATGCATAGCATCTCTCGCCCATTTTTGATAAATACAGACAACATTATTTAAAAATACAAATTGCTGTCAAATTGTTACGTTATTGTTATTCATTAATTCATACTCTGTGCCTTCAAGTAAGTCACGCAGATGAATTATGAAAAATAATGTGAGATAATCTGGTGTCAACAGTTTATGGGACATGCATTGAGCAATGCTTTGACCTTTCAAACTTCATGCCATCCATTGTCTCTTTTACTTGACTTGACTTGTCTCTTTCATCCAGTCTCTTCCCTTTTTCTCTGTCAGAACATGCCTGTCACCGTCATTCTGTCCCCCCCTTCACTGTCCTTCCCCTCTACTCCTTTCCTTTCTTTTCATCTGATCTTCCTTTCTTTCTTTTTTTTTTCTTTAAATTTCACCGGTGACAAAGACACTCCTCGCTTTGGTTATTGGTTGCAACTGGAGTCAAAGGGACAGACGGGCCGCAATTTTGTCTCTCTCATTTCATCTTGTTTACTAACGCTTCTCTTCTCTTCTCTTCTGCTGTTTCCTCCCCTCTTCCTCTCTCTTGCTGTCTCCTCTTGTTGTCCCTCTTCTCCTGTTTCCTCTCCTCTCGTCTTTTCTCCTCTCTTGTTTCCTCCCCTCTTTTCTTCTCCTGTTTTTCCCGATTCTTCCCCCTCCTCCTGTTTCCTCTCTCTTCTTATCTCCTCTTTTTTCCTACCCTCTCTTTCTGTTTCCTCTTGTTTCTTCCTGTATCCTCTCTTCTCTTCTTCTGCTTTTTCATCTCCTCTCCTCTCCCCTCCTCCCTTTTGGCCCTGAGTTAAACGAACTGTGACACTAAAGGTTAGAGGCAGATCCCAACAGATACGGGAAAGCACTCTTTAATTAAGACACTATCTGCTCACTGCTCCTTTATTCCTGCTCATCTGCACCCACTGCCTTCCTATCTCATGCTTCGATTGGACCTTGCTATCATTTGCTGGCCAGCAATAATTGAACGCTCAGCGCAATATAAGTAATAGTGTTGTATTCTGCCCCAACAAGCACAAATTCCCAATACGTGACCATGTCACCCTGCTGTTCCTCCACCCTTCTTCTGTCTCTCCTCCTCCTCTCTTCTTGCATCTTTCTTCCACTGCATCTGGCTTGGCACTCTTATCGTCCTGTTTCATGTTTGGGCTTGTCTCACCGCAGCTCTCCTCGCTCCCACCCTCCATCAATAATGCCCGTTTTGCTGCCCTCTCTCTCTGCCTATGAGTCCCTCTCTCCTTTGCCTTTCTTCTTTCACCCTGGTCCTTTGACGCACCTCTCTCTCTATGTCTGGCTCAGTTAAAATCTCAATTCGGTTATGCATATTCTCTCTTTTATCTGTCTCTCTCCTCCATCTCTCTCTCTTTCTCTCTCTCTGTCTTTCTTTCACTCACTCACACACACAAAATATTCAGTTGATTTACCATCTGCAAACAAACAGTTCTGCTCCTTATAATTGCCATGAAAAATAGATGCAAATTGCTTTCTCTTTTCTCTCTCTCTTATTCTTTCCTCCACCACTCATCCTCCCTGTACAGGTACCTGGTGCTGCTGTGAAAAAACTCATTCATCAGTTACTAACTTCTTCTTCCTTTCAGTCTGCTCCCTTCTTCTATCCACCTCTGTGTCCTCCTCTAAAAGTCTCCTCCTTCCTTCCTCCCTGTCTCTTTCCCTCTCCCACCATAGATGTGATGTCTCAGCAGGGGAAAAAGGAAGAACAGGCATGTTTTGGCTGCTAACTTATTTGTTTACCGCCCCACCTGTCTTCTCTCCTTCCATCATCTCATGCCGTCTGTCTCTCTCCAGGTGTGGTATCCCAGCAGGACAACGGGAAGACATTCAGTGTGTCTAGCACCATCCGGATCCCAGTAGAAAGGAAAGACAATGGGGCGGCACTAAGCTGCGAGGCGTTCCACCCGGCACTGGGTGGGCAGAAGAGGATTCGACACTATCGCCTGGATGTGTATTGTAAGTCTCTTCTTCAGGCAAAGTGTGTGTGTGTGTGTGTGTGTGTGTGTGTGTGTGCACTTTATATCAAAGTACTTTCTATCCATCTTGGAAACAAATGAAGTAACATAATGTTCATCGCCAAATATTTCAGAAACACAAATTATTCCATCTGTATTGCTGTCACTTAAGTTGCTACTATTCATTATACTGTTTTACTTTAATGCTAGGCATAATTTTGTCAGGGTAGCAGCCTCATTTTTCAAATGGTGGATATCTCATTTTAGAATGAAGCTCATTTGTACGCAGTCCAGGATTTTAACAGAGTGATATTCAGAGCTGCCCTGTATGAGACCTGCTCTCATTAAAACCTAATACATACAAATCTTGTCATGCAGAGAGGTGGCAGAAACAGGCCTACGGCCAGTTTAGTGTCCTGGCCTGTGGTTTAAGGAGCTAACCAACATCCGCTGAAAGAAAACCTGGGTCACATTAGTATGTGCAATGATCCCAGTAATGTTGTGGGATTGATGGAGCTTTGCTGGCTTATTTGCACAAGTTAGTATGCTCTGAAATCTCTGCATATATGTCCATTTGAGGCAGGCAAAAGCAAACAGAAAAAGTACTCCAAGAAATTTAAATGTATAATTGGATTAAGTCTAATTTTCACTCAGGGCAACAAGTTCAGATAGAACCATATTTTTATTTTAAGCTGAATTCTCAATATTTTCACAAATCTGTAGATGTTTCAGTAGGATTAATTGTGAAAATGTCAGACAGCTATAATCGACACCCTTTTTTGGAAGAGTCTGAAATTCATCATTTAATATCTATGAAATGTAAATCCATTTAGTTTGCTTCTAATCCTATCAAACGTGTTAAGTTTGCTCCTACTTTAGTTTAGACATTTCTGTCTTTTGTTCAGAAACAAAACTGTCACTTGCTTACAATTCAGTATGATTACTATTTAATAATGCTAATAATTAGATTTATTTTGTTTGCAAATCCTTTTTTAAATTCAGAAAAACAAAGTATTATCAGAAACACATCAACCAGATTTAAATGTAGATACATCAACACGATTTATATTCAATGAAAATAGATGCTAAAAGAACATAAAATTATTTTTCTCCTCCAATGTTACTATGCTATTCTATAAGTCAACCAATATTCAGTTGTTCCATTTGTTCTCTCCTCATATTAGTATTCCTGACAGTTCAATATGATTGTTATCCCACAATATACAAATAATTTTGGATAGTCAACCATTCCACAGGCATATAGAGACGTTTATAGTTGGTGATATTATTCATTTTCAGCAAGTACATCTGCTTCAGTCTTTTGGTACAGTTAATTTGCCACATGTATACTAATTTTTGTTGATAGGTCAGAATGATTCATATTCAACAGTTTTGTTAATCTGTGTGCTGATGGTTCCTCCAGCCAGAGAACTGGTAATAATGACCAACTGTCAGTGTGGATTTGGCTTCCCATCACTCTGTTACTGAAGTAAGTGCAGTACAGCAGCTGCTGGAGCGGTGGGCTGCTTATGATAACAGGTGTCTCAACCGTAGGATTGTCGGCTGGTTGCCTTGGAAACAGATGTTAAAGACCCTTCCTCCTGCCACGTTCTCACTTTTCCCTTGTTCCTCCTTTTTTGTTCCTTTGCTGTATCTCTCTCATTCCTGATTTTTTTTTTTCTGTCCTGTCTGATTGTTGCTCCATGATCATTTTGATCACTTTTTCCTTCTTTCTCTCTTTCTTCACAGTTGCACCTACAGTGAGAATTGTTCCTCCTACTGGCATTTTGCGAGAGGGTGACTCGCTCAGCCTCACCTGCTCCGTCACTGGGAACCCTCTGTAAGTCTGTGTGTGTGTACATAAAAAAGCTAAATTGTTTTGTGTTGGTGCGATCTGCCTTCTGTAAATGATATCCATGCCTTACTTTTTCAAATGACATAATGACACAAACCTGCTCGAATCTGATAATATGGTACACAACACATGCACACATACATACACAAACAAGTTCATCCTGCACAGTACTATCATTGGTCATGGTAGTAAAAAGGTAACAATGAAAAGCCAATGGAGAAACCTCACTATATTGAACTCTAGGTCACTGACCTTTGTTGTCCTCTGAAATGTGAATGACGGCCTGTTTTGCTATTATAAAAAAGATATTTGAAAGAATATTTGAGGTCATGTTTAAGGAGGTAATCATCATGCTTCAAAAAGTTGTTTGAAAAATAAATTGAATCATGCGTGCATTCAGCTTCACTTTCCACAAGATAGGAAACTGGCACATTTACCGGCTGGCATAAAAACGCTGCCTGTGAAGCTTTTTTGGGTTGTCATAGCTGTGTGTTTTTGTTAATTTTCTCTCATTCGATCATGAATTGCTGACAAAATAATCAGAAAGTATCAAAGGTTTGTCTCAACAAAGCATTTGTGCTTGAAAAGAGTCTTGACAAATTGGCTTAAGGATATGCAGAAAGTGTTTGATTGGCGACAACATGCAGGAGGTTGCCAAGTTCAGCGACAATCCTTACGAAGACCAGATTTCATAAAATGGTAATATGGGACAGGACAGCAAGTTTGTACATTAAAACTGTTTTGGAAAATTGTTTTGAGCTGCTATGAGAATGACATTTAGGTCACAATATCACCAAACAGCTGGTAGCTGCAGGTAGCAGCTCAACAGACAGCTACAAGCCTTCAGGGCTCTGCTTTCATTCTGGTAGTCTGTTTGGAGGGTAAAATTGTTGCTGGCTTGAGACGAGTTCAGTTCACACATTTACCCAGAGCGCTTTTTTTAAATGTAAGTTACAATACGCTTAAATTCGGTAACCTAGAATGATTGCAAAAGTCAGAGCCAAAGGTCTTTATTGCTGTGACTGTAGAGAGTTTTAGCAGTTAAACTGGTAGATAAGTATCTGGTAGATAAGTTCTTTGGCAATTTTCAAAAACAATGAAAATATATGAAAATAATACTAATAATAATGCAAAGAAACTGGAGCAGGTCTGTTTGGATGATTTTAAACAGTTGTTAGAGTCTAAACACACACTGACACAGAAATGAGTTGTGCTACTAAATGCTTGTTTGCCTGGAGTTTGATTTATGGGCTATAGAGATTAATCGGTAGGTGATCTGTGAGTATCACACAGACAGCTTTACATATATACTGTTTATTTTCCAAGTAATTTCTATCCATCTTACACAAAAATAATCTTCTCCTTCTCAATAGCTATTGTGGAAATGTCCTTGAGTAACCTCTACCTGCTTCAGTGGAGCTTTTCACTGGCCACAGCAGAAAACAGTGGTGTTTTCCTGGATGGCTACCAAATGTGTGAGAGTAAAGCAGGGCACCACTGAAAGGAGAACATGTGCGCTTTATCAGCCCTCAATACAGGTTCCAGAAAAAAAATAAAAAAATAAAAGTGGGTAAGAGCTTCTCCCCTAAGTAGCTTAGAATATCCAGCTGCAGGAGATCTTACCCTTTTTCTCTGTATTAGGTTTTGTTGAAATGAACACTAAGTTGACCTCTTTCTATATAATTACTATTCCACATAATTCCAGGGTTCTTTCTTAGAAACCTCAAGTTATTACAAGTACTTCTGATTTCTGCCAATCTCAATATATTCCCTATAATTACTACAAGGTTCTTTAGGAACTATCCTTAGAAATGAATAGCAACTTCATATCAACTCAAAAATATTAGGAAATATAGACTATCAAAATTGAGTACGACCACATGCTGTCCTCCACAAATGATGCAGGCTCCCTTCGGGCCAATCAGTCCCAAACACATTGTCCCTTGAACTATAATTGAAGTTAAACCAAGGGTGTCTAATATCACCACCGTCATCAAATCAGGATATTTCTGTAATCATGAGAGCATAGTGCCAAATACGCATTGTGCTTCAAAGTTTGATCAAAACCAGAAGAGTTGTACAGTATCTGTGCTATCACCTGACATTTAATGTTTGACGGACGGATAAAAACCACCTGATCCATATTTTATTGCATGAAGGACAGAGAGAAGAAGAGCTTTAGAGGGAGGCAGAGAGGTCACTAGAAATAGTGTCAAAGAATACCAGAAATTGAGAGTAAATGTGGACATATCATAAACTTGTGTGTGAGGGTAGAGCTACTAAACCCAATCAGCAGTCAACACTTTTAAGAGCCAGCTTTGAAACAAAGCCTTTTTCTGGTGTGCTCACAGCCCTTTGTGCACTTTCCAGAAGGGTATTGGGTCCTAAGCTCTTAAACCCTCCCCTAGATGGTCCGTCTGTCTGTGTGTATCAAGTCCACTAAAGCTCCCCAATAAAGCTTCATGCAGCCAAAGTGTGTGCATGTGCGTGTGTGTGTGTGTGTGTGTGTACGATGACTTAAGTGAAATCTCACAGTGAGGACTAGCTGAGAAGCGTATTGGCCGCAGCCCCTCTAAAGCTTTGTAACGGCTGGTTGGGGACACTGTGTGTGTGTGTGTGTGTGTGTGTGTGTGTGTGTGTGTGTGTGTGTGTGTGTGTGTATGTGTTTGTGTGTGTGTGTTTGTGTGGTGCATGCACGCGTATGTGACAGTGAGAGATGGGACAGCAGGCCATTCTGGACTCTGACCCTCATCTCACGCTGGACTGCACACACATGCACACACACACACTCACACACATTACAGTCCCCTTGTCGCCCTCCTGCTTGCTCCCTGGCCCTGTTAACTGCCTGTTAAGTATTAATGACCAATTATATGCCACTTCCTTTTGGTGGAGGGTACACTCATTGTTTGTCCTGTTATTAGAGATGGGGACAATGTTTTGTCATTTTGCTTAATTGCCTGCTTATTTGTTTGTTTGTTAGCGTTTGGAGGAATTACTGCAAGTGGGAGTATAAGTGTGTATGCGTGTGTGCGATAGAGAGATGGAGATTTTGTTTGTGCACGTTTAGTATGTGTGGAATGAGTGAGGGAGTGTGTGTGACTAAGCAAGAGAGAGGTTTAATTAGACGTCCGGAGGGATTAGAACCCAGATGAGTCAGGATGGTAATCTGGCCAGGGTGGCATGAGCCATGACACTCAGCCAGAAATACACACACACACACAGTTTTGTTCGCCAGGATGTCTCTGTAATCCTCGCACCTCCTGTCTGCTCTGCCTTCCCATCTTTCATGACCAATTCATTTTGTCTGCCTTCTCCTTCCCTTAATCTCCCACCACACAATTTCTTCTTCTCTCTGTCTTTCCTCTACCTGTAGCAACACTAGTCCACACACTACTTTCCTCTTCTTTTTTTTTCCCCCACTGCACATCTGACACTCTATTTTTCTCTCATCTGCCCTCCTTTCCCTCCTGCCAACCCTTTCACACCGCCCTCTGACCATCCATCTCCTCATTATTTGTCAGGATGCAGCCCTCTGTTGCCATTGGCTCGTTCTCCAAACGCCTTTATACTTTCTTCTCATGTCATCGTCCCCCTGTGGGCTTCCTCACCCTCCTTCTTCACCTCTCTTTTTATAGCATCCCCCTGGTGCCTGTGCTTTGATCCCTTGTCTCCTTTTACTTTCTCATTTTTAATACCCTTAAAGCACTTCAGGTTTTACTAAATGCATTTAAGACAAGAAGTCTTCTAGTGGTATTAGACAGGTAGTTATCAGTGCTGGGCAAGTTACTTGAAAAATGTAATTATTCATTAGTTATTGAAAAAGTAATGACATCACTGTGCTAATTGCTCAACAGTAAATATTACATTACTTGTTACATGACTTTTGTTACTCAGTCCAGCTTGGTCAAAGGTGACTTCCTTAAAACCTCCGCACCCTCATGTCCCATCTTCTGTATTTAACAGGTGTAGAAACAGAAAATGAGACATTATGGTGTAACAAGCAGCCAGCCCATATTTTGGAGGTATTTACTGACCATCAACAGCTTTCGTAGCCCAGGTGACTACACAAGTCCTGTGCTCACAGTGTAGATGTGGGTTTACATGTAACACCTGTGTACATGTAAAGAGACAAAACATGGAATTGGACAACTTTGGAGTTATCTGGAGTCCTATCTCTCCTCTTGTGGTGGGACTAACCGCTTCCCCACACCTCCAACCCCTGTTCCAAGCTAACAAATCCCAGACCAGTCTCTCCACTGGAGACTAAACTAATCCATCCCTCCATCAAACTCCCAGTAAGGCAGTGAACTAACCGACCCCCAAATTGTCAAAGTAACAAAGCATTAGTGGGACATAACTGTAATGTAATTACTAATTTTTTTTAAATTGTAACCCCTTGCACTGCTTGTGACTGTAACAGATTACTAATGCGTTACTGTCCAACACTGGTGGTTGTAGAGGTGATAGAAAAACTAGTAGAAGTAATTATATATGTAAATCTGTCTCCTTCCCTTCAGGCCCAGGAACATTCAGTGGTCCAAGATTAATGACACCTTACCTGAGCGGGCAGAGATTTCTGGCCCCACCCTTCAGATTTCACGTCTCAGTCAATCGCACAACGGGACGTACTTGTGCCAGGCCCAGAACAACTACGGACGCGCTGCTGATCATTACACCCTATTGGTGTATGGTGAGTAACAACTTAATTATATGTTGCAACTTTTCTTAGAATTTCCACAAGTGCTTGAAAAGTTTGCTCCATTGATCTTTTCCTCTATTGTCTTCATTTCCTGTCTTAGTATCCCAGGCAATTGTTAAATGTTCTGAATAATTTTATGTTCAATGGTTCTTTTGTTTGTTACATTTCTTGTTCTTGTGTTTTGATGATATATTTTTGAGAAATCTTATCCTTTTATCTTCCCAGTGTCTTTGGAGTCTGGCTATTCTGGCACTGGGAAACAGATCCATTAAATCGTGATGCCTGTCTCATCTGTCTTTCAGCTTTATTTGTTTTCCTGATTCGGTACACAGCAGGAAACCTCTGCTAAACCTCCTGTGCATTTGATTCAACAGAGATATTGATTCCACAAGAAGACGTAGGCTACCGTGCTCAGATACTAGTCACCAACATCATTATTCAGGCTATCTCTTGTAAAGAACCAATTTATCGTGTCCCCTGTGGCCCAGTCCTCTCTTTGAGGAATTCAGAGTAACTTAAATCTTCAAGTGCAATAAATAAAGATACACGATTTTCTGACAACTAAATGAATTTCACAATATGAGCTGACACGCACGCAGTGCAAAGTATTAATGCAATGCTGAATCTGTTGAAACTCTGAGTTAACATTTGGCAAAAAACAACAGTGGAACATCTGTTGCATTTAAAATTCAAGCGAATCAACTTTGCTTGTTGCTTGAGCAGTGGTATCAGAGGGGGAGGCAGTTGTGGGTAAGGGGCTTTTGTTGTCAGGTTTTACACATTTTCAGAAATGTTGCACCTAGATTCACTGGTGGTTGCTAAATTGTTAATGAAGGCTGACCCAGATAAACTGCACACCATCACTCAAAGGGGATGACGGTGAAGCTTGCAACATTGCATGAAAGTCTTGTATCACCATAAAGTCATTTTTCAGAACATGGGACAAATTGGCCAACATTCTCTCTGAGTTTGAAGCACGTTTGAAAGCAAGGTTTTGATGCGTGTTAATGTTGTGTAATCCACGCATGAACCAACTGAGCAAACCTGCAGTCAAACAAGGACAAAATTGGAATTGTGACATTTTAATGGGACAGCAGCAGAGATAAATCGCAACGCTGGCTGATCATTAGAGGTTTCTATGGTTTCACATCCAATATGTTTGTGGTTTGGCCTAATTGCATGTGCACTACTGTCACTCGGCAGGTTTGCCCTTTTGTTCTACACCCCCCCCCACTGGCTGCTCCTGTCAATGCACCCAAGCACCTGACTTGGAGATCAAAAGCAGAGGGGCGGATGGAGGGAATAGAGACTTGATATCTTATGTAACATTTTGAGGCTGCTTTTGGTTAGCGCCCCCTCATCTATCCATCACACTCACGCTCTCTTTCTCTCTCACACGCGCCACACACGCAATCAACAATCGCATGCTCTTGTACAAGCTCGTCGAGCATCAAACGGCACACATAATGGCAGCTTTCCACAGGCATCAAGGGTGGCAACAGTGGCAAGATGAAAGGTGACATCCCCACCCACTTCCCTCCCTCTCTGTCTCTCTCTCTCTCTCTCTCTCTCTCTCTCTCTCTCTATCCTAGAAGGTTAGACATGTCGAGCTTTGATGTGCATTGCCACCTCTGTAGAAAAATGTTCTGTCTTTCTCCCTCCTCCTCAGCTTCCTCCCTCACCATTTTTGAGCTGTCTTCTTCATTTGTTTTTCTCTGTGCCATTTCTTGTTTCCTACATTTCATCATTTATCTTCTCTATTTCATGCTGTTGCTCTGTGTCGTTAATGTGATTTATCTCGCTGTTTTTTTCTTATCCTCTCTTATTGTGAAAGAAGGGTACATTTAAAGTAAGGAATCTTGACCAAGCCTTGACCAAAATCCATAAAAGACCAGAAAAATCCACATAGCCATCATAAGCCAAGCTTCAGCTCCTCTGTTCTGTACCATGGATTTCTAGCAATCAGCTTCTTAAATCCTCCTGCTGTAGCCCCACGTCAGTGGTGGTTTGCTGTACTTCAAAAAATATGTACTTGCCCACTGGGCAGATTGTTTCAAACCTTATCTCAAAGAGCTCAGAGTTGTTGATTCACCCATCATATTAATCTGTAGACTACTGAAAGTCACTCTTGATTTTCTTGTATGTCACAACTAATAATTTGGCTTATTTGGTGTTTAGTCTTTCTCAAGAAACTGAACTCCTTGCATTCAGTGATATGTGTATCTTGTAAATGTTGCATAACTATAAAACGGTGCGTTTGCTATAAATCACTGCCTATGCAAATAAACCACGATGGGTGATTTAATATGGTGTTAGTAAAAGTACTTTCTGATGATTAAATATGAAGTTGATTGGTCAGTGTTGAAAATAAATATGATTCCACTCTGTAAAATATGTTAGGATGACTCATAACTCAAACACTTATCCACAGTGTGTTTTCTTGTTTTTCATTCCAGCACCCACGCTGTTATAGTAGGTGTCTTATTATTATTTTTTTTTTTTTCAAATGTCTCATTTTGTAACAAAGCTCCTCACTTATTCCTAAACACTTTGGTGATAGAAAAAAAGATAGTCACTTCCCACTCTCGCTCCTCTTCTTGTACCTCACTTTTTTATTCTCTGTAAGCTTATTTTCTGTTTCAGTCAGAACTATTTCAACCTCTACCTCTCCTCTGTTGCCTCTCCTTTTTTCTCCCTCTCCCCATTTCTTTCCTCAACATCCTTCCTTTCTTTTACACTGCCTGCTGTTCTCACCTCTTTTACACCTCCTGTCCACTTCCTCTCTCCACCCCTCCCACACCCTTTCAACAGTTTTTCACCTTGCCACCATTTTGCCCTCTGTTCTCGGTTCAGCTGCAGTTCAGTCTCTTTACTCAAAGAAGGCCTAGGTTTCTGAGAGTATGGCACAGACAGAAGTGAGTGTAACTGAGTGAGGAGTTTGGGAGGGATAGATGGAGGGAGCGAGGAAGGGAGAGAGGGTAGGATGAAGTGATGGAGGGATGAAAAGGGAGAGAAGAAGGACGATGGAGGTCAGACGCAGGTTAAAATTCAGTACCACAGCCTGTCAGATAAATGGAATGTCAGTTTAGTTGGCTCCCAGTCTTCCCAGAGGGAATCCCAGGGTGCACTGGGGGAGGAAGGGGGGCAAGGAGGGAGCGCTGGAGGATGTGTGTTGTAAAGGATGAGTCAGCAGAAAAGAAACCATTTTATTGCAGGTGCAGAAAAACTACCAGTGCTCTCTCTCGTCTCTCTCCTTCTCATTCCGTGTCAACCTTCCCTCTGTGAGAGTTATCTGCCATCAGGGGATCTGTACACCGGGTACAAACTCAGGCAAAAGTGGCTGCCAATTTGCTGCAGGTGCTTTAGGCGCTGCCACTTTATGAAGGGAGACAGGCTTAATGCTGGCGAAGGAGAACAGAGAGTGAGAGGTGGGAAACTCTCAAGGGTGACCGGGCTGTGGCAAAGACGTGATGCATTGAAGCTGAGCTTTATTTGACTGGTCACACTTGTGCGTACATGTAACTCTGTGTGTGTGTGAGTGTGTGTACATGCGCTTTGATGTGTTTATGATTTAGAGAAAGAGAGTTAGATATTTCTCGTTAGTGTGAGTGTGTCTGTGCAGAACTTAATACATTGAAATTAACTTTCAGAAAGTCACTAATGATATAAATGTGAGAAATTATTTCAAATGAATCACACACACACACACACACACACACACAAACACACACACAGCAAGTATCTGCAGAGTGTGTAAAGGATGTGGCCTCTGTTGGTTGTTTCATCTCTGTGCCACCATTGTTAGGGAGAAAATAGATTTTTTATGTGCGTATACACAAAAGTGTACGAGAATGCGTGTGCATGTGACTTGGAGGAGAATGTTGCAGATTGTCTGGTGAAAGCCCGGAGGGCTCCCTTATGTAATTGAACTGAGCTGCTGCACTCAGATGAATTGCCAAGCCAATAAAACCCATTAGAACTGAATTGCATGAGTGTGGGAGATGAAGAGAGAAAGAAATAGAGAGAGAGGTAGAGATGGAGAGATAAGAATTGTTACCTTGCATATATGTAATACACTTATGCGTGTGTGTGTGTGTGTGTGTGTGTGTGTGTGTATTCCTGCAAAACAGAGCAGGACGTGAACAAGGGGAAGAATAGAGAGACTAATGTTTTTATGGAAAGATTCATGGAAAGCAGAGGGGAGTGATAGAAAGATGAAAGGATGGGTACATAGTGAGATGGAGAGGGATACTAGGGGACCAGGGATTAGTCTGTGTCTCCTCTGCTGTTGTAATGAGCCGTCAGGATAATTGGAATGAAAAACATAGACCTTCATTTAATGAAGTGAGACTTTCAAAAAGCATAGAATGAGAATGAAAGTGGAAAAAGGTTGGGGGCTAGTGGCAGAGGAAGCCAGACAGAGATAATGCAGAGTCAATTTTATTTGAAAAAAATGCCATGAGTATTGTTTTCCTCCACACATGACAACGCACCTCTATTGCCGTCTGAGTAAATTTGAATGACTCTTCAGCCAATCAGTGTTGGCCTTTAAGGCCTCAGCAGTGGACCTCTGACCAATGTCCAACATTCAGTGCGCTGATTGACAGCTAGAGCCACCACTGCTCTGGGCAAGGCCCTTATAATCAGGAGCACTGAACATGAAAGAATAACAGGGCTCATCCAAAATGGCGGCGCACTATCCTCAGGCGCACTTCTGCGAGAATGAGATACGAGGAGAAACGTCATTATCGCAAGTGCCGCCACATCCATCCCTGGAAATAACATGGGCTGTGTGCCTGATTGGCAGCCATATAGTCTTAATGAATAACAATATGATGTGGAAAGGACGCTATCGGCCAAGAGAACGACAGCTGTATGGCATTCTCCTTAATTAAGTTGAAGAGAGGCAGTGAGGGAACGTAGTCACAGAGGAAAGAAACCAGAGCCGCAGCCGAATGAAGGAAAGTGGAGGAGGGAGGGGTTGCAAATGAGGAGAAGAGACTTTGGTTGAAGAAGAACGAGGAAAAAGAAGTTAGTGAGAAATAACTATTTTTAGGTAATTTGTAATCAGCGTCCAGTTAATTAGTGTTAATTAGTGACAACCACATGCACACATACATGTATTCACACACACATGCAAAAGATAATTGAAGGGTAATGTCACTTACTCTCTATCTGGTCCAGTCTTCCTTTCCACCTCTCTCTCACTTCACGTCACAGAAAACTCTGCTCATCTCTTTGTCTTTCCCACAAAATTCTTTACAGAGAGAAGAAGACCATTCTGAGCTTGAAGAAAGAAAAAAAAAAAAAACAGGCCGGGGGAGGTATAGTGCTGACATAAGAAGAGTGCAAAAAGAGATTGATGATCTCAGGGCCATTGGGAGAAAGGGAGAGAAGAGACAGAGGAATACTTACCAATAAATTACTCCTGAGCAGAAAGGGCAGTGTGTGTGTGTGTGTGTGTGTACTGTATGTCGGTGTGCCTTTGTGGGTGTGTTGTATATGTCTGTCCATGGCAAATTATGAATTTGTGTACATGAACATGTGGCATGTGTATGTGTGTGCACACACCTGCACGGATTTCAAAACTGTGTGTGTGTGTGTCCTGAGACTTCGAGTACATAGACTACCTCGCACGTTGCGGTTTTATATAGATTGTTTGATGAAGTGTGATGTTATCCATTCTTAAAGTGCTGGTGCACACAGACACACACACATTCACACACACTCCTCCATCTCCCTTTTAGTTCTTGTCAGCCATTATTTTTTGTCTTTAACGGCAATATGAACTTGTCTCTTTCTAACTCTCTACCTACCATTGTGTCTCAGCCATTGATTCGGAGAATGTGTCAAGATCCAAGCTATTGTTCGCCATTGAATGAGACAGACCCTGCATGGCACTGTTCCATTGGGAATGCATCTGTCACAGACAATGTCTCTGTCTCTTCTGCCATTGTACCATAGAAAATGTGTCAGTGATAGAGAATGTGTTCCCATATATTCCAATTGCCTGGTAGATGAATGTCAGTCTGCCAGGTGTAATTCTCTTCAGCCCGTGCTTTAAAGCATGTCTTTCCCATTGTAAACATCTTCTTCAACCCCTCAGCTGGCATAGAGACCTGCCAGCGAATATCATTTGTCTGTGCCCTTATCGCTTGTCAGGGGTCAAGATCAATTCCATTTTGTACACACAGTCAATTTGGAAATATAATTAGTAACATTTGTCTCTGGTATCGAAATGGCATTGGCCTCAAATGCTGATCAGCAAAAAGTCTTTCCTCATGTTCTTGTATTTTACATCTTTTCCTCCTTCTCATTGGAAGAGACGAGCTGCCTTTGAAAGAAGCTCAATTAATATTCAGCCATAATAACGCATGTGTCATGTTTTATAGGCAGTAGTAACTTTGCTTTAAAACCCTGCAACGCCTTTGTTGAAATGTCACTGCATGTTGTAGATAATAGCATTTGTGTATGTGTGTTATCCCATTCCCTGTTTGTCTGTAGATAATGTGTCAGTCACTACCACGGTCCCTCCCACTCCTACCACCCAACCAATCACCTCCCATCCCGCCACCCCAACCTTCCTAACACCCAGCTTCGCCCCGGACCCAAAAGGTAACACACACACACCTTATTATTCTGCATCTGCTACCCTACATCTCTCTCCTTGTCCTTCCCTGTTCTCCTTTGGTGTCTTTCACTCCCCTACTCATTTGATGACTCTCATGTGGCCCACACATACACACATACACACACACACACACACACACACACTTTTTCTGCTGCAGCCTTCCTTTGCCCTGCATCTACATGTGCGTACGTGCCTGCAATCGCTTGGATGTGTACCGTGCGCAACCACCCACTCTCTCCCTCTTTCTTATCACTGGCTGTTTGATGCCCCCCACACACACATTGCCCAGTCAGCGTGTGTGTGTGTGTGTGTGTGTGTGTGTGTGTGTGTGTGTGTGTGTGTGTGTGTGTGTGTGTGTGTGTGTGTGCGTGGTCTCGGGTGGGTCTCTTGGTGCTTGGTGGGTACTGTTGATGAATCTGCGTTAAGAGTTTAAGGAACTGGCAACGCACCCAGCCTTTAGCTGACTGACGCTGAGCTACACAAACATATTTATCTGCAAACATACACACATATACAGAGAGAGAGAGGGAGTGGGAGAAAGATCAGGGATCCAGGTGGTTGTCTAATCATATTCTCCCAGATGTTAGTGAGTGTGTGTGTGTAAAACTACACTATTTCACTAGTTCCCCTCTCTTTTTATCTACAGAATCTATTTATCTCATACATACACTCACACAAACACATGCTCACTGGTATCTCTTCTTCTCCTTTCTTTCCATACCTTCGGCTGCTCTTCCTCTGTCTCCACTCTGTTACTTTAAAGGAGAGATGAAGCGAAGGGAGCTTGAGCATCCTTCTTGTTCTTCTGCTGCCGCTGCCGCCGTCTGTGGGAGGTAGAGGTTATTCACCTGCTGGGCATGTGTGGATATGTCACAAAGAGCCATAGGAAAAGTCGCGGCTTGAACAGTTCGGTGAACATTTAGTCGATGCTGATGTATCGTCTCAGGGGCTCCTCAGAGAAACAACGCACCTTTTAATACTGTCAGTCATTTCCTGTGGAGCTTCGGGCTGTGGTGGATTAAGAACGAGGTGGCGTGAGGTAAAAGTTTAGCACTTGAGTCCTTGCTTTTTCATCTTCTGTGAAATATTCCTTGGGCCGACTGCTCGATCCTGTCCTGTGGGTCTGCAGATGCACCAGTGTTCATTTTATCATACATGCACACACCAATATTTGATCATACACATAAGCAGGAATGTGATGCACTTTGTCACAGTGCTCAATGAGACACTCGTCCAAGAAGTATATGCGCAAGAACCCACTGTCTTTTATTCAGCTGTCAATTCTTCCTCCTCTTCCTTACCTCCCCTGTCACTCTCTCTTTCTCTCCTGATCTCCATGTGTTAGCACTGTATTAATGATTCATGTTTTAATTCCGCTCTGTCAAGGTTCAAGAGCTGCATCAATAACTCTGTGTCCTTGCCTCCTATTGGCCTTACCAGCTCTTACCCAACACCCTTTTACCTCCTTTAAAAAAATACAAAAGCTTTTGTTATTGTCAGCCAGTATTTGAAACTGTACAGACACATCCTTGGTCAATGTTTGCTTTATGATCTATATTAGGGCTGCGACTAACAGTATTTTTTCGACTAATCTATTAACTGTTTTGTCCACAAAATCTCAGAAAATACTGAAAAAATGAACATCGCAATTTACCAGAGCTTGCAGGTGATGTCTACAGATTGGTTGCTTTGTCTGACCAACAGTCCCAATATTCAAATTATTCAGGTTAAAGCGATATAAAACAAAGAAAAGAAGCAGCAAATCCTCACATTTGAGAAGATGGAACCAGTGAATATTTTTCAGTTTTACTTGTTAAATGACTTATACAATTAATCAATTATTCAAATTGTCGTCATGTAAGTTTTCTGTCAGCTGACTAATTTCTTAATGGACTAATCATTTCAATACTAACCTATACTTTCTTTCCTTCACTTTTATTCTTCTGTTTTTGTTTTAGTATTTGTCCTTTACTTTAAAGCAGTGTAAAGTAAAAGTAAAAGGTGAGGTTGACATGAATAATTCCTTACCACTACTGCAATTTTCTACCACAAAATGTCACACAATTTAGCTTGCCTTTATATATATATATATATATATATATATATTTATCTCTCTTCACTTGTGGAGTGTTTGATTTAATTTCCCAGGGCTGCACTACTCTGGATGCAAACGCACTCAAAGTTTCCCTCATTCAAAATGCATTGTGGTCTTGACAGGTGCTTGACTGGAGTGGATTTTTAGAGGCTGACATACTTATTTCTTTATTCACTCATTTCATTTCTCCACCTTTTTCTCACCCGTTTCACCCGTTCTGACTGTCTGGCATTCTGTGCAGTGGGGGGTGATGAAAGGTGATAATGCAAGTTGCGTGGAAGATATTGACTTCTCTTTTCTCCTGTCTTGCTCCCTGTACTCTCTCCCATGCTGGTGTTTTAATGTGATTTTTTTCTCTCGCTTTTATATATTTTTTTTTTTCCTGACTTTGCCTGCACTCTTTCCTTTTATCTCCATATTTCCCTTTATATACCCCACACTCCACCCACACACGATGTGTCTCTTTTGTTCTTTCTCAGATCCCGGTGCAGTGGTAGAGACTCATAGTGCAGTACCATATGCAGTGATAGGTGGCGTTCTGGCACTGCTGGTTTTCACCATTATCTGTGTCCTCATTGTCACCATCTGGTGCTCTGTCCGACAGAAAGGTAACACACACACACACACACACACACACACACACACACACTCACAAACACATGCACCAAGTGACACAAAAGTTTCTTTCACAAGCAGGGGACACGTTTTGGCAATCAAAGTATTTTATCACATTTTTCACAGGCACGTTTTCCCATTTCTCCACTCTCTGGCGTAACATGCTGTGAAAAAATCATTGCAAGGCAGTTACACCCAGATTCTTGGAAAATAATCTTTTAAACTGAGGTGTAAAATTGTCAGCACAAAGCAGACAGGATGGGATGCTCCTCTCCAGGCGGGCACTGTCCATGATGGACGACCTTGGCCAGGATAGCGGAAGAGATAGGGTGGGGTGGGAAATGTAGGTGTGGTCCCCATGTTTTATGACTATATGTTAGTGTATCAAGGCTCATCTATTAAAAGCAGCCTTCCTGCATTCCCTATCTTTTTAAGTGCCCCCGTGTTGGCAGCCTTCGACTGTGCACCACAGCTGCCAAGAAATGATCCGGGAACAGTGTAGCAGGCAGGAACCAGCCATTACTTACCCTATGGCTAGACAAGCCGTCAGTCAACATTCAGTGTGGCTTGACCGCCAATCAGCACAGAGACAGGACCATTACAACCAAACCATGTTGAGACAGTGCCATTAGGGCTTTGTCTTCAGCCCGCTGTGACTGTCAGCATGCCAGTCAACCTCTGCGTTAAAGAGAATGAGAGTGTCACTCACCCCTGAAGTGAAGGGACACTCAAGCAGGAAGATGACCTGAGCAGTTCTTGCTCTCTGTAACCTGTACTGCACCGAATCATTAATCATAAAGACCTGAGGGGTGTTAAAATGTGTGTAATGGGTTTTCTGAGTGACGCAAACGTGTCATTGTTCTCTTGAACCTAACCTTCCCTCCACCCTTTTCTGCCAATCTCTCCTCCCTCCCTGTCTTTTATTCTTTTATCTTCTCCACCTGGCCCTCCTCTTCTGCCTCTTCTATTCACACATGCATCCCCTACCTTTAATTTCCACCGGTAGGCTCGTACCGTACCCGAGAGCCTATTCTTGCTTGGTATTGACCTAACAATCAGTTAACTAATGAATTAATCAGTCACAGGTATGGTACTCAATAATATTAGGGCTGATTGATTTGATAATGCTGCATGGCACTACAATGATCATGACGCTTTGCCACCTAACCTTCCCACTCCAATCTCCCTCTTGGTCTCTCTCTCTTTCTCTCTGTCTCTCCCTCTCGCTTCCTCCATCTCTTTTCATTCAGGTTCCTATCTTACCCATGAGGCCAGTGGGTTGGATGAACATGGTGAGGTGCAGGAAGCCTTCCTCAATGGGAACGACGCCAGCCAGGGCAAGAAGGAGTACCTACTGTAGCCCTTCTCCTTCCCTATCCCCTTCTCTTCTGACCTCATCCCTCTATCTCTTACTCTCCCTGTCTTTCACCTTATATACAGTATACACACACACACAAACACACACATACACTTCTATACAACACGCCATAAGAGGCGGCCTTCTGAAAACGACTGTATACAGATACTGCACACAGCCAGTCCATCCCACTCCATTCCACTCCAAATCCTTCATACACACACACATACCCAGAGACAGACTCAGAAAAAGAGAGCCTATAGACCCACCAGCCATTAACGACGGTGCCATATATTGTTAGTCGGAGAAACTGGGGGAAAATGTAGAGAGCCGAGATGGGGGAGGAAAGGGTGAGGTGAATGTAGACAAAAGCTAAATGATGCCATAATTATTTTGATTGAGAGGGAAGCGGGGAGCACAAAGAAAACAGGCACTCTGCCCATGCAACCGCCAAAGTGGAAGGGGAATTAGAGGGAGATAACTGCTATAATTCTATGCCTGGAGAAAACCATCCATTTCACAAAGCTCAATCTTTAACTGGCAGAGACAGTAGAAGCAGTGTGTGAGGAGGGAGGGGGACCGGGGGGGTTGACCAGGAGCTATTGAGCGGTAGAAACTAGAAAATTGAAATTTTTAAAATTGCCAAAGCATCTTGCCTACAGAGTGCAACTCATATATAATTCCCTACCAACAGTGTAGTGTGTAAGCCCAGAGTCCCGGGAAGTATCCATACTTTATGAACAAGCTAACTGTCCTGTTTTGCAATCCCTGTTGGGTGGCCTGCCAATAATTTGTGAAAAAAGATTCGCTTTTAGTGATTTCTTTTTTCCTCTCACTGTAACGGTGAGTAAAAGGTGGTTCTCTTTCCTTTTAATTAGCTCTCCATCACAACCTTATTCTCCGTTCACCTGTTACCATCCTCTCCCCTCTCCCTTATATCTCTCTTTCTCTCTGTCTGTCCCCCTCTATCACTCCTCCTTTGTTGGCTCCTAATAATGAAAGGATTAGTGTTGGGCTGTGTTCCCGACGAAGAAGAAAGGAATATGACTTGCTAAGGCATTAAAGAAAAGCTTAATTATTTTAGAATGTCATTAAGAGGATAAAAAGGTTTAAAAGTCTTAATAAGAAGGGCAAGGGGGGTGATAGCAAAAGGAATGAATGAAAAAATAAAATGGATGGATATTTTTTCTGAATGCTACCACACATATGCAGATACATGCACACATTCATACGTACAGTAAACATGTTGACAGAACAAGTATACATATCTCTGAATTCCTTATTTGTATAAAAAAAAAGAACCGCAACATAAATTAAAGGAAACTTTTAAGAAATATGAAAACAGTTTACTATTGAAACGCATTATGAAGCAACTATACTAACACAGAATATTAGCCTATAGAGGTGCAAAGCCGAACAAACTACTGTCCAGTGATCTTTAAAGAAAATAAAGAAAAGAATTAAAAAAAATCATTTGTCTTTATGATAAACCAGAGGTCTTATTGATTTTTTCTATTAATTATTATTTGAACAATTATGATTGTTGTTAATGTTATTATTATTGCCGTTGTTATTATTATAATTGTAAATGTTAAAGAAATGTACACTTCCCATGGTTTGTTTTTGTTTCTACTGTAGAGAAATTGCTGTCTTTTTTCACTCTTACCTTTCCTCTCTTTCCCAGTCTTTCTCTCTTCGTCTCCTGTGCCTAGTCGTCTCTTCTCCTGTCTTTTACTCTTGTTTATTTTCCATGTGTCATTGTTGATATATAGCTAACTATTTCTTTATAGGGGAAAGATACAAAGCACGACAAAATAAAAAAGATTCCAAAAATAACCTTTGGGATCAGACTGGTTTTTGGATGTGTTTACTGTGTAATTAGCAGGTGCTGTTTTTGACATCCTGTGAAAAGAGAACAGGAGACGGAGCATATGATTAGAACAATGGGGAATAGTGGAGTTATAGGTAGGAAGATAAAGATGAAGGCGGTGGAGCCAGTTATAACTGGCAGCTCATTCAGAATAAATAGAATAAACAAAACAGAAGGTTCTGTGGCGCAGCTAATGAATCATAAGAACAGATAGCAGGGAAGAAAGGGTGACAGGACGGTTGAGTCAGATGCACGCAGAAAAATATGACTCTGCCATTAACTTTCACACAATCAATACCTGATTCTGTCTAGAAGCACTCAACATGTCCATCTGTGCACAGGGCTAGATTTGAAAGCTGCCGGAGGTCGCTGGGTGAAAGATCGATGTGTTTCTCTTCCATCGATGGCAAGGCTCCATGGTGGCCTGTCATAAAGACAGATTGTCAAACGGCAATCAAAGTAATGGACTTGCCAGGCGCTACCAGCATGTGTTGACACTCCAGCCAACAAACAATTCACACACATACACAAGTCAACACCAGACATATCTTCAGTTTATGATGATGTAAAGGTAGCGCAGGTAGCTCCTGCTATCAGACCCAACGTGGTCGATGAATAATAAAACTGAGAATATTGTCCCTTTATATGTCTTCAAAACAGACAAGTGTATGCAAAGGTCAAACAAAGGTTTCAGCTGTTGTTTTCCTGTGGGATTCATAGCACTCAGTCTGATTGTGTTTGTTGGTTATGTGATACTGTTATTTCTGCGTCCCCCTCACAGAAAAAAAACTTTTAGTTCAAGCACTATTTTGTATGTTTTCCATAAAGAAAGATTTAATCACATTCAAATCCACAGGACTTATTGTTGGGTAGCTAATGCTGTTACTGCTTGCTCTGGTGCATGCTGGGAAACCAGCCATTATCTGACCATAACAATGATACAATTCAGCTGCTACGACAATCGCACCGCCACTGTGATCATAGAGGGTGATTAACAAATCAATAGACATAAGCAAAAATGAGATTGGGACAAGCCAGACAACAGTCGTATTCCTCCCCGAGCTTATGACATGCAGTGAATGTTACATAGTCTGTCCAGTAATGACAGCAAGAAGTCTATGAATAACTTGCACGGCTTCTAACTGATGCTAGTTTCACCGATTAACGTCCTGGAACGGGTTCACATCAGAGAATTCCCCGTTTATGACCCATTTATGACAGTCATATTTCATTTCTACGAGTTGCAATAGATATAACAGTCCATCCAAACACAAACTCTTTATATTTGTGGTGGCTACATGCTGGATTAGACACAGTTGTATCCATCTGTAAAGCCAACCCTAATGACTTGGTGAACGCAGCTTATGTTCACTGGTCTTGGCAGTGTGACCCGAGCGAGGCACGGAGGTGTGTACAGAGTGGCAGCATAGCATGAGGCATTGATTGAAGTGCCTGAGTGTGTTGAGGCCGAGCATAATCAGGAAGCAGAGAAGCAGACAGAACAATTGAATGGGCAATCACGCCAGGGAAGCTGGGGAAATCTTGTTTTTTTCCCTTTACCAGATTTCTCTATCAATAATGTGTTCCCGTTAGGGATTTTTTTGTAGTGATGGAAGACATACTGTACTCTATGTATTTTTTGAGTACATAAAGAGGAGATTTGTATAAAGAGCTGGAAAACGATCAACTAACAAAAGAAGAGCGAACAACAAATCTAAACCCAGAGAGAAAGGGAGAGGAAGAGCTGCTCATGAGAAACAGAAAAAAGAAGAGAGAATGTGTGTTGAATGTCATGCCCATGCTCCATGCAGAAAGAGATGGATTTCTCCTATTTAACTCCATCAGTGATTTCTTACACCAGCTCGGCTCAAGATGAACAATCCAATTAGTGTGAGCAAGGCCCTTTTTATTACAAGAGAGCATCACATTGTATTTACAAGTTTAATCAAAACAGCCATGAAGATTGTGTCATAACCAGGTTAATTATGTTTTCCCTACAATGCTGCATCCTCTCTGGACCACTATGTTATTACTGAATGTTTAATTAAACGCTGTCACACATATATCTACATTACTGGTGGTTGGCTTAGCAGAGACTTAAAACAGACTTAGAATAAGACCCATAGGAAGAGCAGTCAAAGAAAACAGACATCTGTGATCAGGATAGTAGTCATCATCTGGAGACTTAATTTTCTCACTGACATTTGGTGCGGGACCTGATAATTAACTGCCCTTTTCATTTGCTAGTTATTCATAACGTCTGTGCACGAGCTTGCTGATTAGTTAAAAAGTCAACAGCAAACAGGAATATGCTATATTTATTCTTTATTTAGTCCACAAGCCGTTTGTTTCAAACACTAGCTTTTTCTCATGCACAAAAAAAATGGAAAGAACATTAATTAAACTGTTCGAATGACTAATGTTCACATTGAGAAAAACAGCCCAGATCTTCCAGTTGGTCAAGAATTCAGACCTCTGGGCACACTTTGGCTTTAAGGGAGTGTTTGGCTGAAGACCATGGAGCTGCCTGCACTGCCTCACGCAGGGCCATATGGACAGATTTTCCTCTGGACGGGGCTACTGCAGGTGGAAGATGGGGAACAGAAAGAGGGGAGGATGCCTGTTCTTCCCCAACGTTTTTCTTAGGAGGAGTGAAGAGGATCTGGGGCACAAGGCTGTACAGCTGGAAGAGGAACATGGCAACAGCATGAGCCCAGGCAGGAAGCTTGGTATTGGGGGTGAAAAGCAAGACAGCATGGATAATGTGGAGCGGCAGGCACAGCAGAACTAAAAGGGAGAGGGACAGAGCCAGGGAACGGACCCTGCAGGAGTCATGTTTATGGGGGTCTGCATGACTAAAAGGAGTCTTCCTGGGCTTGATGCATAGCAGGTCAAGGTAAATGGCCAGCAGGCAAAGCAAGGGGAGCATGAACACTGTCATCCCATGGACATAGACTAGGTACTGGGGACTGAGAATGGTGTCAGGGGCGCACACTCCCCAGTGGCTGCTGTGAATCTCAGCGTAGGTGAAGTTGTGCATGTCTTCCACATAAAACTTTGACAAAAAGCCTCCATATGGAAGGTACTTTCCAATGACCTTGCGGTCATGATGGTACTTAGGGGGTGGGGAAGGGGTAAGATGGGGTAAAGAGGTCGTCCAGTTGCCATGCAGGCCCAGGCCAGCCGTGCCCGGATCAATCCCACCACTTTGCCAGGTGTCGAGGAGATCCGAGCCAATGAACTGGGCGAAAGAGGACAGAACAGAGCCCACCCAGCACAGCAGAACCACACACAGAGCTCGTTGACGGGTCATCACTGAGGAGTACCTGGCATTCACAAAGTAAACATATTTGAATGGCGTTTACACTAAAACTGCACTCAAATGCCCTAAAAAAAAGAAATGAACACAAGCAGTTAAAAAGTTTCCACCCTGCATGGACATTCATCTTTCATTTTGATTTTAAAAAAGAATCTCTGACTTTAGCAAGAGATCTGCTCTAACAGCTGCGATATCTAGATGTGAGCAAGCACTTTAGTTGACCACAAGTAGTTGGTCTTGAAAAAAGTTCTGAATGAGGTGCACAAAAATCGCATCTTACTTACACACTCTGGTTAACTGATTGGGCAAAGCAATTGAAGACCATTTTAAAAAAAAAGACATAAAACTGCTTCTCTTCCACTGAAAGGCTGGATTTGTAGGTCACTGTCAATCAAACATCTAAGAGCCCTACAGCCTATTGATATTTACTCACCCTGTCTCTGAGATGGCAGTATAAGTAGTGCGTGATAAAACAGCCTTATGAGCACTGGACAAACAGCATGTATCCCATACAATGGCACATCTTGACATGCTTGCAGCTTTTTATCTTTTACCCTTATATTGATTTTCTTCCTTCACTGCCAAAAGCACGGTTTAGAGTGTTGGTTGACTCTTGCCACCCACATATTCACCCTTTCCCACACATACAAGAAAGTATTAAAGCATTGAATGTATATATACTGTAATGTTTCATTATATTTTTGACAAAAATATCTTTTGTAAGGTATCTAATTGGACAGACAGTATTAATATTTGACAGACACTTTTCCACTTTCCTTTCTACTCTTCTACTGCTTAAAGATCCTCTCCAGGCATGTTTTAACATGTATATAAATTGCTCTACTTTGAATAATAATTTGTATCAGATATGTTCTTTTCCCAAAAAAAGGTACATTATCTTGTTAAAATCTTTGAAATGACATCTACTGCTTCTCCTTCATTAAAAATCCAGGACTGCTGGAAAACAGGTGTCTCCTACTTCACTGTAAAGTCCGTTCTCAGTGTATGTGCACTGGAGGCTTCAGGTTTCCACATCACACTTTTGCAAGTTGAATATTGGACCAGGATTGGCTGTGTCCAAACTATTTGTGACCACCCCTGAAAATGGGATTTTCAATGAGCACACAGAAACTTTCCACTTTCAGCAGATGAATGTGAAAACATCCTTCTAGTGTCAAACTCTGCTCAGACTTCATTCTGTACAGTGAAGCTCAAACATTAAGTTGTAGGACCAAGAAGAAAAATTTAACTTTAAACTGATTTAACCCTCTTCAGCACTCACCTGTCTGCCAAGTGATGCTGCAGGTGGGCATCCAGTGTAAGCAGCATCAGCAGGAACATGGTAAACTGCCTGACCAGCAGGGGGCAACACACCAAGGTTATGCAGGTGTACAGACACTGGGGGGTCCGCAGGTTGAGTAACACAAGCACAGGGACCCCGACTGCACCCCCTACAGCGCCCACCCAACCCAGGCACAGCCGCAGACAGCATGAGACATTCCCGAGTTGGGGTCGTGCACTCTGGGTTCCCTCCTGGATGTCGGCCACTGTGCCGCTGCCACTGACCGCCATGCACAACCTCACACTCACCACAATTACAGATACAGATAGGATGCATTGGCATAGGGAGTACAGCCACATGAATTCCATGTCTGGGGGAGAGAAAAAAAAGAGACTCAGGCTAAGAATATATTTGACTACAGTTTAAAAAGTCATTACTGATCAAAAATTACAGGAAAATGTATCAATGCTTATGCAAATACAACCTCATTCACTCCCACTCTAGTTGCCACCCCTGCCCTATGTACCCACATGGCTCTTTCAGCAAAGGCTACCCCTACTGTGTTAACTTGTATTGTCAAAGGAATGGTCGAACATAGAGAAAGACAAAGAATAGAGGGAATACAAATGAGAACGGACTGACAGGGTGGAGAAAATTTTGAAGTTAAGCATATGGGGTGTAGGTCAGAATAATAAAAACAGTCAGCAAGAGAGAGGGAGAAAGTACAGATATGGAAGGATAGAGAATGTGATGCAAGTTTGTGCTACGGGCAGAGAGACGGGCAGGGAGAGAGAAGATATTTTGATAGGTATTGGAGAGCTGTAAACGTGCCTGGAGAGTGAAAAGGTCAGGCCAGACGAGACTTGACAGAACTTCTCCACTGAGGATGTGAGCAACATGCAAACACAGAGCCACAAGCACCAAGCTGGGTGGCAACATACTGTTAACACTCTTTTTTCTCTCCTCTTTTTCTGGTCTTCTTTGTTTTGCCTCTCTTCTCCCTCTGGCCCACCATGCATCATTTGCACACTCATACTCTCTGAAACACAAATAGGCCTAGACATTTATGCGTAAATACATAAGCACTGACGTTCAATCACACAAGCGCACACTCCCCCAATGAATAATTTCCAGCAAATGCATTCAAAATTGATTGGCAGCTAATTTTAGTGCGTTTTCAAACAATAGTCTCGCATAAAGCAGAGTGGATGAATATTGAAATAGCAGATTTGCTGCAGCAATATGACACCTGTCCATTCCATGTAATTAGTTTGACCTTTTCCTTGGTGTTAGTCATCACTTTTCCATAATAATCATGCCTGGCTGAAATAACCTCTTTATACTGCTTCATAATCACTTTACACAGTTGTCTCCTGTCTCACCACATGAAGGGCTTCAGCAAAATTGATTTACTGAAGTAATTAATGGAGTTTAATCCACCTTGTGTGAGTTTTCAATTCAAATTGGTGGCTGATCACTTCCAGTGTAATTAATTGCCTTAATTAATCAATTAAGCTCTTTGAAACAACATTCAATCTATAGGGCCCAGCTTTCAGCATGGTCAGAGCTTTTTAGAGAGTTGAAAAATCAGAGGTGCCTGGATGTTGATAATGATAAAAATGCCAAATAACTAAGTTAGGATAAAAAAGTACAGTTACCTGTTGTGAAGCCCTGCGATGACACAGATAGTTTATACAAAGCTCTATAATCTATCCTCTGTATGACTTGGCTGCCTTTTTATTTCCCCTCCAGGATCTCTATCTCTCCCTCTCACCTCTCACTCTAAACTGCCTACCCCCACTGACAGAGTATAAACCTGATTCATAAACCTCTGCTTATCCACCTGCCTTCTATCTCTCTCTCCTGTCTCTGCAAACATATCAATTATGTCAATGTTGGAGCATGGCTGCCCTTTCCATCTGAGGTGTGCAAAGGGCAACACCACCTCTGCTAGCCAGGGAAAATGTAAATATAATACACACACACACACACACACATGCACATATATGAGCATGGACACATACACAAAAATAAGGTTTATTCTTTGTTCTCATGGAAAAAACCTTCTCACTCAGATTTTCTTTGAATCATCCAATTTTCTCTTAAATTGAGAGAGACAAAGGAAAATAAGAGGCAGCTCTTAACTCCGAAGGCAATGTGCTTTTTGATTGAGTGGGCATGAATTTGAGGTGATATGGATGAGCAGAGATATCAAAGACATTTTACAAAGTCTTATTTAAAGGCATTGTTCCATGAAACAAAATAAGCAGACAGCACTAGTGTATGAACTAGGCTTTATATAGGATACAGAGGGAATGCATGCCCTCAATAAAAAATATATCATAGGTTTATACTTTAAATCGTCCATGTTATTCCTGTTCATTCAATAATACATTATTCTCTCCAGCAAATGGAGAAAGTGTATAAAACTCTATTGACAACCAAGAGACAAAGCCTGGAGCTTGAACATTGGTTGAAAACTCAAAATGTTGACTTTACATACAAATGACCTTAATCGAACTGTAGGGCTGATAGTTATAGCCTGGAAAATGTGCCTATTATTCCAAAAAATCATCCAAGCATATCAGTGTTTATACAAATCATTGTCCCACTGTTTGCCAAAAGGGCAAAACTGAGCCCAATCGAGGGGGGCTCCATTTCACAAAAATACACAGACAATACAAAACAGATTAACAAAGTAGCCTAAATTTTGCCTGCTGCAAGCTACAGTAGTCCTGTGTTTGTTGGTTAAGTGAAGACAGGGTGAATACAGATTACACAAGTAGAATTATAATAAGTCAACACTATTACAATAAATGTATGTTTTCTGCGTGCCCTCAGTTTAAAGATAGGCTAATGCTTATGGCACCAGAATGTAGGCCTGTCTGAATATATTTGCCTCTCTCGTTTTGTAGGAGCATATTTACAAGTTTATATTTAATTGTTCAAGGTAATAACATAGTACAAGCTGTATTTTGGTTAATTTGGGAGATCCGAAGGCTAAAAAGACTATTGACAAATTTGATCCGTGCTCCTAGAAGTTTTTCTCTAGCACAATTATAATGTGATCTGTAGACTGCGATGAGCGGCATCGGTGGAAAAAACAACGTTCAGGGTCTCGCGTAATGGAACGAGATTTGCCCGTTTTAACATGGGTTGGAAACCCCATTCCACCCTCTTCCCTTCGCTGTCCACAAGCAAGGTAAAGCGCTATTTTCCGTCCTCGGTTATATGACGCTAAATTGCTTAAAATCTTTAGCATTTACCCCCGAAACGTGGTCAGATAGGATATAACATACATATTAATAAAGTGGTTGAGCGTTGCTGGAATTTATTAGACGTCTTTTTTTGTTTTACAAGGATTTTACTCGAATGTTGCGCTCAAGCTATAGGTCTGTTAGTAATGGCTGCCCCCATGCTACCTCGTTGAGGCCTGCTAGCTAGTGGTTAGCTGTCACGATTTAGCTGTCTATTTTTTGTTGAAATATAAAGTTAATCTGCATTTAGCCAAAACAGATAGTGCATGCAGGGTCTTGGGATCTCAGTGATTTTTTTTCTTCATGGTTAGGGTTCACTACTAAACGGGCTTATCCCGTGACCGGTCCGGTAGCTAGTTAATAAGCGTTCACTCGCCTGCTTCGAGAAAATGTAATGCAGGTTGGAAGCATGTAAACGAGAGCCCCCCTACACGTATCTGTCCTAAATTATTGGCTTGCTGCTTGATTTGTTAAATTGGCGTTCCGTTTTTCGTAAACGCATCTCGAGTGAAGTTGAGCGTGTCAGTCGTGCCCACACGTTATGCTCGTAGTTGATAACCCCGAAGCAACTGATGTCGATAGTCCTCACTTATGTTTTGTGTAACGTTAGATCACGGTATTTTTACCGGGCAGTGTACAGCTTCATTCTGAAGGATGTTAAGAGGAGTTGTATTCAGGAGTAACCAACTCGTCTATTACTAGTGTGTATATCAGTAGTTGTGATTAATGTAACGTTAGTGTATCTTCCATATCATCTTTAGATGCCAGGTGTCACAGTGAAAGACGTCAACCAGCAGGAGTTTGTCCGTGCCCTGGCGGCCTTCCTGAAGAAGTGAGTATAATTCAATACATTTCAATAAATAATGCACCATGAGTGATCACATAGTGGATGTAGTTTTCAGTGGACTTGGCTCCAGCCTTGTTTTACCACAATGTACTCCTTGCTTAGTTGTAGGTGGTGTAATATTACAGAAACTAATGGTACTCGCTAACAAAGTATTTATATGGGATCCTGTTGTGGTGGCTTAGTTCATGCTGACACTTCTCGCCTGTCCCCAGGTCAGGAAAGCTGAAGGTCCCCGACTGGGTGGACCTCGTCAAGCTGGGTAAGCACAAGGAACTGGCCCCCAGTGATGAAAACTGGTTCTACATCAGAGCCGGTAAGTTGAAATATTTGTTCATTCTAGCTTCCCTTTAGCCATGGTGTCTCTTTGATACTAGAAAGACAGTATGTTTTCTTAAAAGTTGGTTGAGACAAGTATTTATAGCTGATGTTGTCCCCCTGAAGGACTCTTACTGCATTTTACATCGCTGAAGGGATTTATAGAAGTTTGTAGGTTTCACATGGTAATGGATCCTCTCATAAATAAGCAGCGTGGTCTTACTTGGCTTCATAAATGCCAGCACAAAACCCTGCTGTTATTGGAAGCTCTGTTGAATTGGCCTTAAAGAGGCTTATAGAATGTCTTTGCAATCTCAAGAATGATTGACAGCTTGTGTAAAGGACATACCTTAGTTTAAGGTTTATTTTATTGAAGTTTTTGGCTAAACGGCAGCAACGCAGGGCCAGCCCTATAAATGCGGAAGCCTTAATAAAAAGGCTGTCCCTGACTGAGTGAAGTTACACTTTTGGTTACTGAGTGATGAAGTTACACCATTAATTGGTCATGTGCTGGAGTTTCCACATTGCCCATTGCTCTTTCAAAAAGAATGGACGCGGACAGTCCTGAAAACGTCTTCAGGAGGCTTTTAAGCCTCGTTTATGCTTTTGCGAGACACTGTGGCGTGGGCTCAACAAGTGTTACCTGAAGAACACCATAGACCAAACATGGCTGCACACTCTACTGTACAGCTCCTCAGTGCAGAAGAAGAATTGTAATTACTTGTAAACTCATATCTATTTATGGACATACTTTATCACCGTTATAAAATCCATGTCAAGAAAGAAGTTGAGTATTTGGATTAACAAATTTGTTCTAATGAAAGGTTGAATATCCTGTAAATAATTTGATTCTGCTGGAAAAATATAATTTACTTGATTTAATATAATTTTTTAATCTCTCATCCTGATTTTGAAACATTTAAAAATGTATAGTCCAGTATATGGAGTGAATATAGTCTCATTAAGATTTGTAACCGAAAAACCAAGA